>JAFIRS010005563.1:0-54118 GCA_018342105.1 Gonioctena quinquepunctata
CTTAAAATCCCTAGGTTTGCATCTTGGATCCTTCCCCTTTTGGCGGTTTTAAAAACTTTTGGCGTCTAAAAGGATATCGCCCAGATGAAATTTTCCCTTTCCCTTTTCAGGCGATGACGTTTTAAGGCGTGTACCGTCGATCTTTGCCATGAAGCCAAATTTGTTTTGGGAAATAGCACCCCGCCAGTTCTGTATCGGCCATTTCGGTCTATATTTAGTGATTGGTTCTGAGGGTTGCCTTAGGGATAATAATGCCCTTTTTGCCCTTTTCCAACTCTTTTAGGAAGCTGCTTTCCATTAGGAGTTTGTTGATGATATCTAGAACTGTGCGGACATGTCTTGATTTCGTATCTCACCGCCTCTGGAAGAAACCGTCGGGGCCTGGGCCATGGTGGGAGGGGAGGTTATGGCATTTTTTGAACTTGAGGAGGGGTAGGTCGTAAGGGGGTTCGGAAGTTTGAATTCTTCGATGACTTTTTGATCGGGAAGACCTAGTGGAAGAATTTGCAAAACGAAAGCAAGAAATGCACCATTGGTTTTAAGCCTTTATTGCTAAATTTCTACTAAAAAATAATATTTGTAGCCACCTGTTGATATATTGTTTTTTCTGGTTTTGCATTACAATCACTAGTGTCCTGTGTATCAGCGTTTTCTACCGAAACTCCATTCCAAATGCACAGCAATAAAAAAGTATTTAACCTGTAAAACCTAATTGTCTCTTTTGACTAATTCTCAATACTATGACGAGAGATTGAAAACTACATGTTATGTGATGTTTAGCTTAAAACAAAGAAACACCGGAATCAAGGGTGAAAATAATTATCAGGGGCGTCAGGGGCGCCAAAATATTTCCTAGGTGCAAATACCTAGAGCGGTCCTGAGTGTTCAACGAGCATGAATGAAATGTGCATAATATCAGCCCGTCACACAATATGCTATATCAGTTAAAAAAATAGGGGTTTATTTAGATTCTGAGAATATAAAAGTATACAGGGTGTTCCACGCAAAATTCCTACTCTGATACCTTTTATTGATGTCATTTCGCACGAGGGTACAATTTCACCAAAACTGGAAGTCAGTACAAAGCCACGGTCGAAGAAACTTTCTTGATCTTCAATCGGAGGATTCACCTAGACCATTCGTCAGGACAAAACCTATATTATCGAAGCATCCACATCAGAAGGGGTTTCCAAGAAGAGTATGCCATTCTATAGGTTTCCAGCAGGTGAGATTAAAAGTTGTAGTCGTCAAATTGTAAAAGAGTTTTAGAACATGGCTCATGTCTTGTTGGAAAGGAAATAAAACGGTAAAATTTTAGCATGCTTAGTGGAACAATTAATGTCAGTCAAGCCAGTCATTATAGATATCGGTTCTCGATTATTCCAAAATGGTGAACTTTATTGTAATAGTCCAAGAGCTCAAGGAAAAAAAAATTTTACAATAGTAGTTTATTCGAAGTTATGAAAATTGTTGAAGTGGAGATAGCTTCGATGTGAAGAAAAATTATCTCTTCCTCCTCATTCTCCAATCAGGTACAATGAATCAATTTACTGGGAAAAATATCAGATTGATCTGAAGTGATAACAATTTTGGAAACAAAAAAATTTTTTTTAAAGAATCACGGTGGCCTTTCAATGATTCCACATTGAATTCTAGAATTTGAATAACATAAGATAAAAATGAGTGCCAGAACTTTGTTTTCTGATAGTGCCATGTTTCTGGGTATTCGATCAAATCAGACTATAAAATGTCCCTTAGGCAGGATTTCCAACAAATCATTATCGGCCTGATCATTATCGGCCTGATTCGCATCGTGGCAACTTTTAAGTCGTCCCCACTGGAATTGGCTGTGTATGTACACTGGTTACAGTTGCCGCGATTATGGTCTGCTTGATTACCATATCAATCTTTTCAGAACAGTCTCGCTGACAATGTCGCCTAGTTAAAAAGAAGCTGTCATGGTGCGTACTACATAAGAAGAAAAAAGGCGTCGCCACAGGTTTTGATGCATCCATATATCACATTTAATCAAGAATAGGAGTTTTATATACCCTCGGAACTTGATAGACACGAAAACAAATTCATCGTATGACCAGAGACAGTTTAATTTTTTTGACCTTTCACAATGTCCAGTCGCTTACTACTGCTGATGAAGATTTTTTCTTATTGCTTTATTGCGACGGTTGACATGACTACATTAAAATACATGTGCACGGTTGTAATAGCTCACTCAAAATCGGGCCGTGGTGGTTGACCGGGCTTGTGGAAATCCTGCCTTAGATTTCAAATAACACAGCCATTCTCGAGCTTTCAATGAACAGTACAGTTGAATAATAATAGATAAGCGACGTAAGCTAAAATTGAGACATAACTCATTTTTATAGAGCCCTCACATACCAGATAGTCAATGTGCCTCAGTATAAAATAATCAAACACTTGCAGTGTACAAAAAAACATACCTATTTGAAATTAGCTTCAATACATAGCTCATATAGACTCCAGCCAGAAAACGTACAATTATTTACATTAACATTAGAGCATCCCTACAGAATTCACATTTAATGAAATGCTGTCTGAATACAGTTCCTAATTAAATCACTGACAATTATTGTAAGAAATAAGTTGCAGGAAACAAAACTAATTGGATAGAACTGAAAACTGCAATTGCCTCACGTCTAATTGTGTGGAAATAGTGTTGCAGAATACAATATTGTTAGAATATGTATTGTATGTTGTATGTTTTTTTATCGTACATATGGATATATTACTACATATTTCATATCATAGATGGAATTGCTATCTTCTATCTACTCTATGGGAGAATAGTACATAGTGTTCCGAAAAATGATCAACGCTTCCCCGCTGGTCCTCGAAAAGTAAGCATGTATAATCAAACGCGTACGCATGACAATATTCGACTTGCACCACCACGGTAGACTACTTCTATCCACATCCCCCAGTAACCTCACATATATTCGCACCTTTCTCACTTTTAATCTGTATAGGGTACTTATCACAAACTCTCAAAAAATTGCCGTTTTGTATTATGAAAGGCATTCTTGGTCTCGTTGAAAAATGCTAAGAACAATGCTTAAAGGGACTACTACTACTACCCCTACATGTTTTCCTCTATATCTCGTTACCGAGTCGATCATTTAGGAAAACCACCCCAACAATCTACAAATGAAAATCTTACATTCCTGACAAGGTACGGAGCAGTTCATTAAATAAACACCACCGTTCAATAATTAGCCTACCACTCCCAGGCCTGCATGGAGTTTTTGGTTCAACAAAAATAGAACCATACTAATCAACCAACCTGTTCGCAATATTCCTAGGTTGTTCTAGAATACTGTGCCGGCGAGACTCTTGTAGATTGTAGGGGGGTCGATATATAAGATCTTTTGTACATTAATCTATTCAAGACCCGGGATTCCGAGAATCCTTGCGAAGTGTATCACCTTCCTGGTAGCTGAGTTCCTAATGTCTTAGGGCGTTAGTGAAAGCTCTTCGAGGAACTTGAGCAGTTTCAGCAAAATTCTCGCAGTAGCAACTCGGCTCACTGTCTGATCTATCAATTTTTTTTGAGATGATACTTCAGAGGACAATGTCCGGTGAACAGTCTCGTTACCAGTTTCATTTTTTTTGTCCAACTTGAGAAGCTGTGTAGCTCTCTTTGGCGATAGGCTCAGCAGCCTTTTCGTTTGTCTTTATCCTAGAACTTTATTCTAGTGGTTTTTAGAGAGACCACAGAAGGGTTCTAGGCCAGGAAATTGAGTGTTGTCTCCTTCCTTGGCAAGGCCGCTTCCTCATTGCCTTCGATTCCCATGTGACCTGGCACCCACATCAGAGTGGCCTGATACTTGTAGTCAGTTGTCTTAGGAAAAATTTGCACTCCAAAGTCAGTCTACGCTCACAAGTGTTTGACTTTAGAGCTTTTAGTACTGCTTGGCTGTCCGATAGGATATATGTTTTTGGCCCACTCTCCCTCCTCTTGCAAAGCATTCTTGGGCGCAAATTTCTATAGCATGGATTTCTGCTTGAAAAATTGTTGGGGCTTCACCTAGGGATTTTGACAGCCTAAAACTAGATCCCGATACTCCCACTCCAGCCCCTTCGCCAATCTTGAATCCATCACAGTATACCAAACTGATTCATCCTTTTCTAGTTGAGGCCCGTTCGTTGTGCATATATGTTTATGACCACTTCTTAATACTTCGAAGTCGGGCTTAGCTGGCATAATATCTGATTGTTTGTACCTGGATTCTAAGGGAATATTTTCCAGAATCTTCAGATGTCCAATCAGAATTCCAGCTTTCAAGTTTGATATTTGGTGCAGTCTGAAGGCACTCATTGCCGCTTCCTTCATTACACACAACGGCGAGACTCTTGCCGGAGTTAAGCCCAAAAATTGTCGAACAGCAAAAATATAATAATCGGGAAGCAAAACCCCTTATTCCCATCCTCCGGAGACTTGGCTTGTTCGCAAAGAATATTGAATTTATAAGGAAATATAAACTCCTAAGTGAAATCTTCCATTCACCCGTAGACAATTTCGTCTACGCGTCAGAAAAACATAGAATACAAAATTCCCCTGAATTTTACTTAACTCTGCCCTGTAATCTGAAATAGGTCTGAAACTATTTTTGTTTCTCCAGAAAATGAAGTCATTAATCGTCTCCGGGTCTATTAGCGCCTACATGAAAGTCAACTTGGTGTTTCGAAATCATCCTGATAATGACCTTCAAGTTTCAAGTGCCGAATTGTGCTTGGACCCAAGGTTCCATAATACCACAAACCGAATGTAATCAAATTCGTAAGGTCCCCATAATAATATATAAAAATATCCCCGTTTCCATACGGAATAATAAAAATATATTATAATACCGCTGAAATGCCAGAAAATACATGTGCATTCGATAGCTCTGTTCTAGAAGAGATAAATGAACGTATTTCGAATGAAAGAGTTCGAATCAAATAAATCGAGAACTCCTAGACTTTATTCCTTAAAGATAGGTCTTGAGACGGGTAATTTTCAAAAGGTAGATTCTACAAGGGCCCTTGCGTTGTGTTTAGGTTTCAAAGCACTCGTTTTTGGGCAAAGGACATGATGAAATACTGTCTATGTGTGTGGTTAATAGTGGACTGACTTCATGCAATGCGACACTATTGTGAGTAAAGACGTCTCAAAGGTCATTTTCACAGGAACTTCAATTTGGAATATCATAATGCAATCCGCAACAATACAAATCTAATAAAAAAATATATTGTGCAAGCTCCACCCTCTGGAGCGCGCTCTGATATAAAGGTATATGCATGCCCACTGGAATTCCATGCTTTTCCCTGAAGTGGATTCTCTATCAACGCCTATCGAAAGTCGCACTCTCAACTAATCATAGAACACTAGCACTTTAATTGACACAATCCACTTGGAATCACCACTCCGAATTCACAGACATCCCGTATAAGCGCATTTCAGAACGACAGCTAGTCACTAATTCATCTTTCGAACTCAACTGTCCACAATCTAAAAGTAACGCTTCAATGGCAGCTGTATCCTTCACCGTTACCGTAGGGTCAGTGCTATATGAGCGAAACATTGTGATTGGCTGGGCCACTTGATATACTCGGTCTGTAGGGAAAAATGGCAATTTATAAATTTGAAAATTGCGAAATTCAAAATTAAAACTAAAAGGCGTCCCCTCCTGAAACAAGTATGATATAATATTCACGATCGCAAATTTGTAAAAAAAAATGATGTTTTCTTTTCAGTCATTAAATATGAACGTTTTTACTTCCGATAAAAAGTCAATAAAACAGTTATTTCCTAAAAAAAAGAGTTTTTCTTTCAGAGCTCAGAAGAATGTCCCGCTCAAAAAACCTAAACCCCCATTCAAATATTCAAAGGTGTCAGATGATTTAATTCTGAGAAGGAATCCTAATGTGGTTTTGAGGAGCGATCAGTATGGCACCGACAAAGCCTCAAAAATACCTCACTGCTATTGCGTGTGAGTATTTTCACTACAACTATTTGCACCCCATAAGACATCACTTCAGAAAACACCAATCTCTATTTCGGAAAATCTCAACCATCTTATCCACCCCCTTGATTTTGTATTTTATTTTCAAGGGCAAAGAAGGCGAACAGTGCAAACTCTCAGATGATAGGAAATTGGTTAGCTGAAACCTACCAAGATGGACGCAGTAAGTGTCAATAATGCACAAAAATACTGAACCTTAACATATATATATATATATATATATATATATATATATATATATATATATATATATATATATATATATAACATTGACATTGACTTAAAAAGTTAAAACTAGAGTCTAGCCGTCAGATGTTATGAACCATGCACAGTTAGGGTTGTTTCTATTGTATTTTACTTCCAATTTGTTGCTATAATGCCCGAAAGAACGCCCGTTCTGTAAAAAACCTTGCTATCCAAGTTGTTCGCAGTCCAATAATTCTTTAGGTATAAAAGGGGCATAATCTAGATAGCTAGATATATGTATTTCAACAGAGTACTTATAGTCATTCACTAAGTGGCAGAGTACCTACTTGATAATAATAATAACTTTATTGTCCCAAGAAACATTACATGTTTATGGTTAGGGACTAAACTAGTTATAAGATAAAAAAAATACATATACAACACGGAAGTAGTCAAAAACGAATATTTCAAGAAAGTATATATACTAAGGTGTAACCAAATAAACATTTTTAATTATTTTGATTTGTAAATAAAAAAAAACATATTTATAAATTTTTATCCAGTTGATTGAAGTGTATATTTCATTTCGATTTTGAATTTCGCCATTATTTTAATTTTTTTTATGTTAGGAATTGAATTATAAATGATCATTCCATTATGGTAAATACATTTCTTTCCAATTTCGGATTTAACATTACTAATGGATAAAAAATTTGTTTGCCTAGTGGCATGATTATGAATTTTGTCCATTTCAGTGAAACTTATATTAGATGTTTTTTATTTTATTTTTGACAAAATGAATGAAACAACATATTTTGAGTTTATAAAGAGAATTTAAATTCAAAAGCCTTTTTGGTTTATACAAATTTATTGTTGGTTCCAGACGTGGTAATTTATATACACTGTGTCCGTAAAGTATGGAACAAATTCATTTTTAGCTAAACAGGTCATTTTAAGAAATAATCCTGAAACACGTCGATTTTTTATGTTAATTTACCGTATTTTAAAATAATAATCTAATATACAGGGTGAATTACGTTCGAGTAATGACGTCACCGTCATTTTTTTTAAATGGAACACCCCCATTTTGTCTCAATTTTCGGATTACTCTAGCTGAGCTGATTCCAAAGATGTATCACATGTTGATTCCAATTGGTACAGGTGGACAAAATACAATAGTTTTGTGTGTGCTCATAAAGTAACGCGTAACATTCTTTATTAGGTAAATTAACAATATTATCAAAAATACTTATTGTCTAGCGGACAGAATATGCTGGAATACATGACTTTATAAATGTTCGAACTGCAGCCCTTGCTGTATTTGACCCAAACGGTGTACAAATTCTTGTTGAACCTTGTGTATGGTTTCTTGCGAAATATTGTTTATTTCTGTTCGAATTTTCTCTTGTACATCTGCAATATTTGCTGGTTTCGTTTTATAAATAACATTCTTCAGATGGCCCCACAGAAAATAATCCAAAGGATTTAAATCTGGTGACCTCGCTGGCCATTCAGTGGGTCCACGTCTACCAATCCACCTGTTCGAAAAAATTTCATCTAGGTACCTTCTAACATCTACAGCATAATGTGGAGGTGCACCATCCTGTTGAAACCATAAACTTTCATCAAAACCACCAGGATTACGTCTGCTGGGAAACAAATAACGTAAAGTAGGTAATGAGATATCCCCTTAAAAACTCAAGGTACGTTGCCCGTTTAAATTACCTTCGAAAAAGTAGGGTCCGATGATTCGATTTCGTACAATTCCAGTCCATACATTTACCTTTTGAGGGTATTGTGTATGATGCTCACGCATCCAGTGGGGGTTTTCTTTTGCCCAGTATCTACAATTCTGACGGTTAACCTCACCATTTAACATGAAAGTGGACTCATCAGAAAAAATAATGTTTTGTATCAAGAGAGGGTCTCGGTGACATTTATCCATCATTTCTTCGCAAAATTGGAGTCTTCTATCGGGATAATCTTCGTTTAATTCTTGTACGAGTTTGATTTTATAAGGATGCCATTTTTCAAGCTTCAATAGTTTGTGTCCCGTTGTTTTGCTAACACCGATATAGCGACTAACTTTACGAACAGAAGTGTGCGCATCTTCTTCAAAACTCAGTAAAACATCTAATGCTGTATCAGCATTTGCAGGGGGACGACCTGATTTGCGTACATTTTCAACATTACCAATTTCTCGAAATTTCGTTTCAATCTTACTGACTGTTGAACGCTTATAGGTCTTTCTGGATATTTATCATTAAACAAATTGCACACTTCCATCTGAGTTCAGGATCTGTCTCCATACCCAATCATCATAAGTATTTCAACTTCTTTGTTTTACACTTAATCTCCATTTCTACTCCCAATTAAATCTAAACTAATCATTCGATATATTCACAAATACCAAAAAATATTATACTACTAATCTGTCACTGCATACATAAATAAATTACTAAACAAATAAAGACATTTCCCCAAAAAAAGTAGACGAATATGTTTTTATAAATAGATAAGAAATATTTTTGTCATATTCTGTCTGCTAGACCACAAGTACCAAACATGTTTGGAAACAGCTCATTTTATTACTCTAAACATGTAGCAAACTACGGGTGTTACATTTAAACCAATTGCCGCTAGACAATAAGTATTTTTGATAATATTGTTAATTTACCTAATAAAGAATGTTACGTACTTTATGAGCACAACAAAACTATTGTATTTTTGTCGGTGACGTCATTACTCGAACGTAATTCACAAAATTGAGACAAAATGGGGTGTTCCATTTAAAAAAAATGACGGTGACGTCATTACTCGAACGTAATTCACCCTGTATATTAGATTATTATTTTAAAATACGGTAAATTAACATCAAAAATCGACGTGTTTCAGGATTATTTCTTAAAATGACCTGTTTAGCTAAAAATGAATTTGTTCCATACTTTACGGACACAGTGTATACATTTTATTGATTTATTTTGTAATGATTTTGATGGTTTTAAAATTGAATTATTTGCAGTTCCCCATATAGAAATGAGATACTGCAAGTGTGAATAAATTAAACTAAAATAAATGTTTTTTAAAAATTTTAGTGGTATATAATTTTTTATTCTGTAAAGAATGCCTATAAGAGGTGATATTTTCTTCCGAATTTTTTCGATATGCTTATTCCATGATAATTTTTCATCGATATGAAGTCCTAAAAATTTTGTTGATTTAGTGTAATTTATGATATTTTTTTCGAAATGAATGGAACTGGTGGGAGTGTCAATTGTTCTTTTAGAAATATTCATGTAGGAAGATTTATTGAAATTAATGGTCAATTTATGTTGCTGTAGCCAAATGAAATTTTTTTTTATATCATTATTCATGTAGTTTTTTATTTTTTTATAATCGTCCGAAAAGTACATAATTGTAGTGTCATCAGCAAATAATTTCATACTTTTATTTTAATTTAGTTGATCTCCACACTTTATATTTTTTAAAGAACTCTGATTATTTCTCATTTGAACATACTGTTTTCTTTAAATTTTTCCTCTGATTCCAATGTTAAATAATTTTTTTAGTAGAATTTCATGATCAACAGTATCAAAGGCTTTACACAAGTCCAAGGATAACATACTACATTTTTTATTATTATCAATTTGAATTTGAATTTCGGTAATAACATCCATCGTTGCCACCTCTGTGTCCCTGGATTTGCGAAAACCATATTGACCTTCGTATAGTAGATTATTATTTTCAAGATAATCAAAAAGTCTTACATGCATCAGTCTTTCTAAAATTTTCGAAAAAATTGGAAGAATAGAAATTGGCCTATAATTATTTGAATCATTTATTTTACCACTTTTGTAAATTGGTGACACCTTCGCAATTTTCATATCATTTGGTACTATACCTTTTCAAAGGATTTTGAGATGATAAAGAATAAAATTGGTGATATTTCGAATTTGACTGCTTTAACAATTCTTACACTAATTTTATCATAACCACAAGATTTTTTTGGATCTAAATTTTCAATGACTCCTTCGATTTCAGATATACTGATAGGTTTCAGGAACATGGATGAAACACATTGTTTGATTCCAAACTTTTAACATATTTATGATTATTGTGATTTGATGTATTATGCAACAAGGAGTTTATACCATTCCATACTACCTTGGGAGTGGAATTGGTGAATTGCTCTTGATAATATTTGAATTTCTTTTCTCTAGAGATTTTTTTAACAAGTTTATTGAGATGAGAATATTTTTCTAAAAAGTTATCTGAAAGTGGGTCTTTTTTTTTCTTGTAGAAGTATTTGTCACGTTCTTTTATCAATTTTGCTATGTGATCATCAAACCATGGCTTAGATTCTTTTTTACATTTATATTTTTTTATGAATAACAGGAGTCAAAAACTTCTAATAATTTTATATATGCTTTATTTGGATTATTATAAAATTGAATTGTATGATTTAAATTTATTAGTTCCTTTTTTAATCTTTCAAGATTGAATTTTTTTACTGAAATATAATCAGTTTTATTTTTGTTTGTTGTAGGTTGTGTATTTATACATGTGATATACATTTTGTGGTCGCTGAGTGAAGTATTGGTGATAAAGACATTCATATGTCTTTTTGAATTCATTAGAAAATGATCAATTAGAGTTGAACTATTATTTATTTTTCTTGTTGGAATTATCTTATTGGCCAATATTAAATGATTGGAATTATAGATATCAATCAATTCTTTGGTTTCCTTATTATCAGATAGAATATTTATATTCATATCGCCAAAAAACAATATCTCAGAGTTGTGATGGTTGAGATTTTCAAGGGTTTCATCCATGAATTCAAAAAATCTTTCTTTACTTAAATTAGGAGGACGATATAAGCCACATAACAACAAATTAAAAAATTTGATTTTTACCACAATAAACGACAGTACATCCCCTTTTTTTTTCTTCAATTTCAAATTCAATATTTTCCTTGATGAAAATACCTACGCCGCCACCACGTTTTTCTCTGCTAGAATATATGGAAGAAAAACCTTCAAAGTTGTAATATTTTTCTTCATCTTTTCTCAACCAAGTTTCCGTTATTATAATTATATTCAATTTCAGTTCATTGATCATCACTTCTAAACCATCCATTTTGTTTTTGATTGACCTTGAATTTAGGTATAATATTTTAAAATGTTTTTGTTCAATATAATTGAAGTCAGAAATCGATGGTAGTTCATGAAGTTTGATGTTATGATCTAATGTAAAAGAGTTGTCTGGAACATTCACGTTACTTTGTGAGGCCATAGTTTATTCGACTTTGAAATATTTTTTTGTAATATTCAAAGGTAGGACACGATTGGTTATCTGCCGAATGTTTGCGGTGTCATATTTCGTCTTATATTTTGAATTGGACAATATACAATTTCCGCACTGGTGGTTGCTAGTGTTCGTTTGTGAACAACTTTCCAATTTGTGATTGCCAGCACAGTAGGGGTACAAGGAAATATTTCGGCATTTATGGGCACTGTGGTTGAACTGGAAACAATTAAAGCATTGTTACTTTGTTTCCATCAAATACCTTACATATTTGCCAATCAAAAAACAACTTTTGATCAGAGTTATTGATAATTTTATGAAATAGGTTTCCATTGACTTCAGCGTAAATTGTATAGCACTTCTTTGATTCTACGAACTTCATATGATTTATCTTCAGATGATCTTTTTCTTTGATATCATTTTGTTCTCTAATTATTTTTTCCAATTCTTCTTTATCCATTTCTTTCTCCAATCGAAGTCCAGTAATTATAATTTTGGGATTTGTCAATTTCTGCGTAATAATATTATATTGGTTGTTCATTTTCGTTTCTATTTCTTCTTTTAATTTCACGGAGTCACTATTATTTTTACAGCTTACTTCTATACCCCCATTTTTCACAAACTTTACAGAGTCAATGGAGATATTCAGTTTTCCTATATTAATATTATTTTTCAAATCTTTTTGGGTTTTGATAGTAGGTTGAATTGTTTTTGGACGGATTGTGAATGTTTCAATATTTTTTGTGGTAATATTTTCAAGTTATTCTTGGTGATCTCTGCATATGACATAACATCATTTTGAATAACTTTTTCAGTGTTTTTCTTTTTCATTTCTCTTAACTCCTCTTCTATTTTCTGTAGACTATCCATAATGGTATCCTTTTCAACTATATTTAATACAATAAGATTGTAATTTTGTTGAATTCTTTCATTTTCTTGCGATAAAAATTTAATATTTTTGTCTTTTTCATTAAGAAGTAACTCTTTTTCTTCATTAATTTTCCATAAATGTATGTTCTCGTTCTTGAGTTTAGTGATTATTTCCATTAATTCTTTCAACTTGATAATTGATTTGAATGTAGTCCGAAGACTGATCCTCCTCATCAGCATTAGCATTAGAAAGTCTTTTTCCTTTCCGTCTAGGCATTTTTAATTCATTGGTAATTTCAAATTAGATTAATTTATCTGGGCTAACATTTTTCAAAATGACGTTTTTGTGAATATGTCAGGATCACTAATACACAGCACAATCTCTTCTGAAATGGTGAAAGCACTGCAGCATCCGAATCAACAAACACCACTTGAGATGTTTAACTTTTCCGTATAGTGAGTTTCAATATTTGAATTACTGTTTTCCTATGTGAAATTTATTATTTTATTTTGATCTTGACTGCCCTGTCACTTGTAAAATATAAATAGATTTGCGAGATATGGATCATTCAAGGTGAATGGATTCAAGTTTAAAACACATTTGAAACATTTAAAAATATTGTACACAATAGATCACATGTGATTGAAAGAATATATAGATTATTTTTAAAACATGACATACTTATACAATTTTGAATAAAACTTGATTTGCAGATCTCTGAAATTTCTGCAAGCCAGGAAATATTCCTCGGTATTCTGAGGATCTAGCTCACATAAAAAATCCCCATAAGGTATTTTGTACATTACCCTTCATCTATTTAAGACCCGGGATCCCGAGACTCCTTGCGAAGTGTATCAGTTTCCTGGGTTATATGTTCCTGATATCTGAGGGCACTAATGAAACCCCTTCGAGAAAATTGAGCCTTTTCCAAAACTGCGCTTGGCAGTCGCAAAGCAGTCCTCTCAGTAACTGTCTGAGTTAACTGGTTTTTGGTGTTTGATTTTCTAACAAATCTTACAAAGGAAGAAATTGAGGAACGTAACAAGACTATAGAGCCAAATGTGTTGAATGTATGCTCTACTAACTGGTACGGAACATTTATTGTGCTTAGGCACGACCCGCTCCCCTTATTTCTATTTATACTGTACAAATGTGTATATTTTCAAAAATTCACCATTTAAAGAATATTATTTAAAAATATTTCAGATATTTTCTTTCGTTTCTTTCTTGGATAGAATTTATGGAACATTTTGCTCATTTCCATTTTTCCTTATTCCAGGTATAATTCAGAGTAAGGGGGAGGACCACAAAGATACATGCTCCTTATGTACTATATATGATGGATATTTCGTCAGTCCTAGATTGGTATGTATGAAGTCAACTAGAATTTGATGCGATTATTGATAATAAGACCATAAAAGAGGAAAATTATGCAGAAGTTAAACACAAGCTATTTTGTCAAATATATTCGAAGAGCTGCAATGCTCAATGTAACGAAAACGAATACAATACGCCACTGCATTTTCGTCGGGACCGACTGACGCAACGGCAATTCCAAAAAGTACCTACAAAAATATATAGGGGTTTTGAAAATCAGCCGCCGAATACTCTAGGTAAGGGCTGTTCAACATGAGGCCCGCGACCTCACTTTTTGCGGCCCGCAGAGCAGGCCTCTAAATGTATAAATTACCCACAAATACGAAATATGCACAATTCTTACATTAACGATAAAATACAAATAAAATTACGTGTGACGGATAGACGGTCGCAGCGAAGTTATGGAAAATCGGATTTTAGGATTTTGAGGAAGTTTCAAATTTACCTCACATAAAATACATGGACACAATTGCAGAAGAATTCAAAAATCGATTTACCGACTTTAAAAAAATCGAAATAGGTATTTCAGTTTTTACTCAGCCCCTTACAATTTCAGTTAAGAATGTAAGCAGAGCAGACCTTAAACTGGAATTGCGTGATTTGCAATACGATCCTTTTTACCAAGGAAGAACTGAAACTGGATTGGACTTTTTCGAGTTGCTGCCAGAAGAACGATACCCCAACTTGCGAAACTTAGGGCCTACACTGGGCTCGATGCTGGAAAGCACGTATCTTTGCGAAAGCAGCTTTTCCAACATGAAATTTATAAAGTCAAAATAAAGATGTTCCCTCTCTGATAAGTCACTTACTCAGTTGCTTCGTGTATCTACAACAAATATTAAAGTTAATATTGATGCATTAGTTAGTGAAAACCAACATCCTCAAATTTCCCACAATTTTTTTGTAATTGGATATTTTTTTAATAAATTAAAATAATACAAACGCGTTTTTTTTTGTATACCATACCTATTAAAACTCACTGATAAAGTTGCATACGAAGTATTTTATAATGCGGCCCTCTAAACCGCATTTTTTTTAACCGGCCCTAGGGGCACTTGCAGTTGGACAGCCCTGCCTAGGTGCTAATAACCTTTATAAAAAGCAGCGCATCGCTAACGGAGGCAGTTCAAGTCGGTATATTGAGTCAGTCCACTGTCCAGTGAAGTGCACACTATATTTTAACGGTGAATTTGATTTTGAGTTATTCAGTTGTCAGGATTTATTGTTTAGATGTAGATAAACGGAGAATGAATAGTTCAGTATTTTAATAGCCATGAACAACACATTCGAAAGTTGGTGTTAGAAGTGGGGATATTAGTGGCTATTTGAGAACAATTTATGGTGAATTCAAGGAATACGTTCTACAACATATGGAGGCCATAATAGAAATGATCAACGGTTTTCTGAGCAGGAGGGATGAAGGAAGAAGAGAGAGAGAGAGAGAGAGCAAAAGAAAAATGAACGGGTGCAAGAATATTTCCTAAAAAATTTGGAAGAACAAAATACGAACGGAACAAAATAATTTTTCGAACAGATGTTCCAGGATAAATCGCAGATCGGAAGGAAGAAGTTTGCGCAGTACGAGAAGAAGTAAAGATAGAAGTTACTGCGGTACGAGAAGGAGCAAAGAAATTGGTTACTGATGTACATAGAAAGAAGTGTAGGTGGTGCATGGAAAAACACTGACGCATCTGAAAGGTAAGTTTCATCGTGACACGTGACACAGTTGCCACATCAAACAATTCCGTGAAACCTCCGATTTTTGATGGGCCAATGGATGGGACGACAAAGAAAAGGCTACTGCACATATAGTGGCTTTGAGAGGATCAGCTTGAAGGATATTGCATACCATCCCTGAATATTATCAGTGCAATTATGGAGACCTGTTTGCTGCCGTAGAATTGAAGTACGGCGACCAACATCGAGAACAGCTGTATCGGGTCCGGTTGAAATCATGAGTGCAGAAATCAGGTGAGAGTCTGAAGGAGTTTGAAGCAGGCGCGCAGAGACTTATTCAGCTTGGCTATCCGCAGATATCTCGGAGGATTTCAAAGAAAAAGTGAAACGCAGGAATATAAGCGCAATAATCAATCAAGAATGAAGAAGATGTGGCAGGAACGAACACTTTAACAGATATTGCAGGGTGGGGGTGCAACCACGTTTGTCATCACCTGCGAGGACACCCCCACGTTCCTACTCACCTGCGTAGACTGGGTTCTCTAGAGATTCCTCGGACATGTACCAGGAAAACTAAGATTAGCCAGCTTATTGGGGTGCATGCTGGATAGTATGATAACGAAGCCCTCAGGGTCATCCACGTCAATGGAATCAGAAGAACTATCAATAGTTTAACCATCAGAGGAAAGGTGAACTAAAGAGTTGTCATATGCGCTATGCGTCAGTTTCTCTGGTTCGCGGCGGTATCCTTGGGTCAGAGAGTGTAAAACCAGTCATCAAAAAAATATTATCGAGAAAATGACCAAATATGGCGTAATCAAAGAATCATCGAGTCTATGGTCCGTCCTGATGGTACTAGTTTCAAAGAAGTATGTGTCTACTAGATTTTGTGTGGATTTTAGGAAACATAATGACATCACGATGGAGGACAGTTACCCATTACCAGGGAATTTCTCATGACATGCTTACTGGCTTTGGAAAATCCTGAAAGACAATTAGCTAGATGGATAGAAAAGCTGAACAAGTACAATGTCACTACCAGATATTAACTCAGATGCCTTATTCAGAAAATATTTCCCAGAAGCCTATAAGCACTGTCAGCGTATTGAATGACAAGAATGAGTCGCCGATATCAGACGAACGAAACTTTTATCTGAGGAAAAATGGACAATCGCACACATGGGATCGGACCAAGAAACCGATGGAAAGATGTCCAGGGTTCGGAATAACTAAAGGCCCTAAAACAAGGCACAGAGGTGAAATGAAAAAATTCAATTCAAGTTAGTCATTTGAACGGACTGCCATTGATTTAGCTGGGCAAATACATCCTTGTTGCCATGAATGGGTAGAAGCCTATGCCATTTCAGGCATCAAAAATAGCAAGATCATTGTTGGACATGTTCTAAAAATTTGGAGTACCGATGGTGTTACATTCTGACCAAGGCAGGAATTTCGGGAATTTAAAGATATTTGAGCTGATGGGAATCAGCAAGACCAAAACAACTGCGCTCCACCCATAGTCGCATGGATTGAAAGATTCAACCAAATTATCAAAGAACATCTTTGCAAGGTTGTAGAGTACCTATTCCATATTTTTGATGGCATAGAGAGCAGCTGCTCATGATTCAACCAAGGGTAATTTATATATCCGGTGGTCCAGATCCAGGCCAAAAATGATAATAGGGGAGACCGGGGCCAACATTTTAGAAAATGTTTGGTAGAGAGCAAATTATTGCGTTTTTTTATAATGATATATTTCCAGGTTTCTTAACGTTTTTCTATAAGTACGACGTAATTGAAATGATTTGTAATTGAAAATAGGGAACTTATAAACATTACAGTGCATGCTCACATACCTTCCCCGGGGTCGGGGTTAGTTTGATCATTCTTCAGGGGTAAATAGGCCTGCTTTTCAGAAAATAGAAGAGTTATAAACATTGTTTATTATTTGTTAAAAAACATTACAAGGAACTTGAAATCTTTATAGATAATACCTATTGAGGACAATATTTCGAATCAATATCTATCATCAGAAAAACTTTCAAGCATAAGAAACAACAAGATAATAATAAATATGAACTCTACATAATTCACTAGGAATGAAAATAAATTCTGAAATGAAATACGCGACCAAACTAATAAACAAAGACACGTTAAAAATAGATTAAATACTTGCAAGCCTCGGAATGCATATAAAAAGTCACCCTTTTTACCACTGAGCATTAACAACTCATCACCCGTACGAGTTACGCTTCTAAGGAATTTCATGAGTAAACAAAGAAACTATAAATTATAGGTTTTGACAGTCATTAATGCAATCGACCACGAAATAGATAAATCATTCGTTTTTATACATTTTTTTGGCTACAGTAAGAGCCATTAATTACTAAGACGGTTATTTATTATGACAGGGTGAAGATAACTGATGTTAGGAATGTGACCCGCAAACGATCCATGTACAGGGTAGGTGATATAAAAGGCGCGACCACGCGAACAACGTGATGATTCGGTAATCAGACGTCGTTCAAGTAACATGTCCTCTCAGAGGGGTTTAAACTTTCATTCGTTTAACATGTAGTGTAGAAATATGATAGTGCTCCACTTTCACATAGTTATCATATAATAGTGAAATCGCGAATTTAGTAAGAAATAAAATTCCAATCAAGTTAAACCGGAACTGCACGAGTAATGACGTCACAAAGAGAATATACAGTTAAACAGTATTTACCATAATTAGATATCATGTTAGCAATTCTTCAAGAACGAGATAAGACACTGACAACCTCTAAACGATAGTTCCTGCTCTCATATTACCACTACGACTATAGTCTAATATACAGTGCGATATAAAAGTAAATAAACAACTTTCGCGGAAATAATTAAAATATTAATAAAATTAAACTAATATCGGGTAAAACAAATATCGAGTGAATAAGTGTTGAAACCTGGTGGTATGGAGTAAGTTCATATATTTTTCTGGATTTATGTTTGGGCAAATTGAATCATTGATAATTTTTATGTGTTTTTAAATGTATCTCCATGTTTTATGTTCCCATATTTTTCTAATAATAATTATCAATGGTCGTTTTAAACAACTGATGGCATTTTTACTTATATTCAGTCTACTTGACTTTGAAACTGCCAAAAACTGACTTAATGTAACCTCTCCACTGTTTTTTGACTATTGTATCATTTTATCAGTATAAAGAACGAATGGAAATGCTTTGTAACTATTATAAAATATATATGTATATTTCTAATGCTTTTCAAAGTGCATTATTCCACAATCTTTCTGAGATCGGTACGTGCTTCTAGATAAACGCCCCACATTCCCAAGTATAGAGAGAAAGGGATATTTCTTGAAGCCGCTCTCGAGAAATAATCTCGGTTCAATTATTCCCAAGTAATTGATGCTCCCTATACGTCAAAGTAATCACTTTGGCGAGCAACTTTACAAGGAAGGATTAATCAAATATAGGAACACTATATTTGAGATTTCCTTAGCGTTAATGGTTTATTAGTGTGAATATTTCTTTCGATAAAACAACCGGTGGCGTAGCTGGAGAAATCAGAGTGGTATTTATATTTTGGTACGCACTTCTTACATACTGCAGCTTACCATTAGGCAGTTAGGGAAGGAATTAACCATCTTAATATATAATTCCATAATAGACCAGTGGCGCAATATATCTGAAGTTTTTTTTTATATAAATGCATAACAATATTTCTTGAACTTCAGAAAGGACCTAGAATATAATGAATTTAATATTTAACATTCAACTACTTGTTGAACAATACCTACCTGTCGAGATTTTTGGTAGCCAACTTTACTATTTCTTATCAATTCTCTTATATTTTTATTATATGATGAAATATTTTCTCTGAGTTTCTTGCAATATTTGCCGATAGTCCTTATGGAAATATCATATTCCTTTGCATATTTTCTAATCGATATATTTTCTGCTAAAACAACCTCCATAGCCCTTTTTATAATTTCTTCTGGTAATTGTAGCTCTCTGAGATGTTCCTTTATATGTTCTCATTGTTGTTGAAACTACTAAAAAAGGGTATACTTTGTTTTACTCTTACATCAAGCATGGGGTGAGTCGGCCCACCTGGTCAAGTGCCCCGGTTCAATGTTGGTCTACTAGTCCCGAATAACCTCCGAACTTAAACGTACCTACTTCTCCAAAAATAGATGGGATATTTACATAAAAACTATCGAGATATTCGCGCCATGAGACGCATAAAACAGTGCAATACTCACTTTGAAATTTGTTGGAAGCTTTCGAGAGATATTACAAAAATTGTAAAATAGAATGAATTTTAATCCGCATTCACCAAATAACGAAAATTCATGTACACTCCAGTAAACAGTTCTAATCACACTGAGATCACGTTGGCGGTAGCAGGCTGGATAAACTCACGAGAAGTAAATACCACAGACCTATCTTACGTCGTAAAACGAAAATATTTGAGGTGGCCCTATGGCCAACTAACCCCGGCCTCCCCTGATGTCGTTTCATGCTCACTATTTCAATAAATCCTATTTAGGAGTTTAGAAGGTTGCTTATGAAAAGCCTTTAGTTAAGAAATACTGAGTATTGAAGTTGAAAATGAAGAGATTTCAATTCCATCAAATTATTTTGTATCTCATCTGAAAATATCAGATTCTAAGTTTTTATTCATTTTTCGTTGTTACTTCATATATGGAGATTATTTTATTCCCCTTACAAAATTACAATTGAATAACTTGCGAAATGTATGTCATTGCCATTTTAATTGGCAATCACATTTACGATGTTTTTATCCATATACCTATTTCAGAAGAAACAAAACGCATGGATATCCAGCAGGAAAGGGCCTCCGAAGTTGTGTTCGTACTGCAAACAGAATTTCATCGACACCTATCATACGGCCTGTAGAAACCGTTCACCCTGCAAATCAGATGTTTCTGATGGTTCCAGAAAAAGAGTTTGTTTCTGTCCACCGACCGAGAAATCAAGTACTCTGATGCAACAGTTGCAAGAAAAACTATCGAAAACATTGGACACGAACAGTAGATTCTTCCATAAATGCATCGATTGTGACGATTGATATGGAATGGGGTGGAAAGAGAAAAGCAATAGGTAAGGGAGGATTTTGAGGGTAATATAAGTGCTAGGGATTTTATCGAGGGTGTTATGAATGCCAGAGATTTTATCGTGGGTATAATATCTGAAGTGCTGGGTATTTTATCGAGGGTAATATCATAAGTGCTAGGGGTTTTATCGCTCAATTTTTTTACAAATTTTCAAGAAAGCATTTTGCCTGGAAATTTTACTGAGGCGATTTCGGTCTTATTATCTGATTCAACCACGAAAGCGAAGCTTAGTGGTTTAATCTTTGTATAGGCCGAAATTTCCTAGAGGCAAAATGCTTAAGGGAAAATTTCAAAAATTTTGCGATAAAATCCTCTAGCACGAATGATATTTGATGATAATATTTCCCGAATCACATTTGAAACTGGATAAAATCACCAGAATTCATGTTACTTATATTTGAATTTTCAACGGGGAAAATTACAACAATTATTCTCGTTCCAAAATTGAAAGAATCGTGTGTCCGTTTCTAAATGCTTCGTTTTACAGATTCATTCATTTACAATGATCATTCGCTGCTCGTGGACTCGCCCAAAAACCTAAAATATATATAAATTATTCACTATCAAATATGTTTGTATCTTAAAATGGCCCTACCCCGAGGGAGATCGCCAACTTGAAATAGTGTGTTAGTTTTTGGGGTGTAATAAATGGAGGTGGGGTGATAAAATGTGTAAAAAATGTTTTTGGGGTTGGATTTGTGTGGTGTTGTTGTGGAAAAATAAAAAAAGTGAAATTTGAAAAATATATTTTGAAGTTGCCGGGGCTCGAACAGCCGACCTCTGGCTTTGCAGTCATACGCCTTCTATCAGTTCGGCCACTGGCCTTTTGATAATGGTGTATTGTGCGCTCTCCACTAGTCCACGAGAGAATTTTGTTGATGTTATGAAAATAACGGATTTCAATTATTCATTGCCTTACTTGAAAATCTGAGGTTTTTAACATGCTAAAAAAGGTATATTTAAATTAAAATATCAAATCACTGTAATAGTGAGTGGAAAATCCCTTATTCAATCTATTTTACATTTTCTGTTGACATATAATCCTGACAGGACCTTAGTGTCGTTTTATCGCAAAACAATATCGAATCTACTAGTGGTTTTATCAGTATAAAACAGCAAGAAGACGTTTTATCACTATAAAACTGACCTGATTGGTTCTCTAGTTTGAAATTTTTGCCATTTGATTGGTTCAAAAATAATGAGGGAAATAGTCGCTAAGAAATAAAGAGGAAAGTAGTCGCTCAAATTTTTTTGGAATTTTCGAGAAAGCATTTTGCCTGGAAATTTTACTGAGTGCGATTTGAGATTTTATCATCTGATTAAACCACGAAAGTGAAGCTCGATTGGTTTAACCTTTGTTAATAAGGCCGCAAATTGCAAGAGCTAAATTTCCTAGAGGCAAATTGCTTGAGGGATTGAATGGTAAAATGGTTACTTCATTACAATATCTTTCTCATAATATGTGAGGATTTTTGTGTTGGGTGACAATACTTTTCTGACCTTCCTTACAGTTTCTGACATGAGATCTTTCTTTATTTCGGTGTACTTGGGGTGAATCAATTCTGAATCTTCCTGAATAAACTCTAAGAGTTTATTATGGCACTTATCTTTATATCTTTTATCACCAGGTAAAATTTTGATCCAATTATAATTTTCAAGCTAAATTATACTTTGTTTTTCCACAGTTGAAATGTTTGAGGTTGTTTTGTGTGGTTTATCCAGAATAATTTCATTCATAATTCTTAATTAATTTGATAATTCAGATTTCAGATGAAGTTTTGTGCTTTTTCTTCAACAGCTGTGATCATATTTAATCCCTTCGATTTCGATAATAACAATTTTTCTGTGTCATGCAATTCTTTTGAGGAAATATTGATTACAGTTTTATCAATGATTTTGTTTTTTTAATCGTAGAAGTGCATTGAACTTATTGAACTTATTAGTCCGTTTACTAATCAAATTCATTTTCATATTAAATTTGTGAAATGTGAAGGATTTTTGGAATAATTGTCCTTACATCTACACATGAAAGTAAGGATATTTTCTGTGTGTGCTAACTTCTTGTAAAATTCTTCAAGTTTTATAAAATATACCTTTTTTGTAAATAAGGTCTGTTTTTTGAGGAGGTATCAATATATTGCTTTCCATATTTTCAAATTTCTCTATTTTTTATATTATTCTTGTTTTCAGATTTTCTTATTCTTTAATGTCTTGACGTTTCTCCAGTGTAAGTTCTACCACAAACACATGGAACACTGAATACACAATGTTTTGAATTTTGTTCTTCATTTATTGGTTTTGTTCGGGTTAATTTCGATCTCATGATGTAAAGAGTTTTGAATACCGTTTTTACATTGAATTTTTTGCCGATTCTTTGCAATTTTTAGAAAAAACCAGGAATGCATGTAATTATATTTGTTAAATAAAGGTTTTGTTGTTGAGGGCTTTGTTATTATTTTTTAATTTCAATTTGTTGGATTGTTCTATCCACAAAATTTCAAGTATTTAATGAACAATCGCTGGCTACATTTTTGGACAGCTCCCTTACACTATGTATATCATAATGCAAGAGTTCTTTTGACTTACTAGCGATTCTGAAGGAGCAATTATGAAAATAAAAAAATATTCATGCGTGCATTGTCTGCCAATGGAAACTTTGTATATTTTTTTTCTCCGCGAATTTCCCAGACCCTCTGTTCCAATTATTTGACTTGAAACTGAGAATAATACACTTGGAAAAGAGTTGATGGGCACATTTTTTTTTAAACTTTTGCAAATATTTCTTTTGAAATATCTGTAGACGTGGTCTTCAATAATATTCCGAAAAATATGACATATCTCAATTTTCCGTAAAAAATTGGATGGAAAAACCTCAAAAAAACTTTATTTTTTAAAATATCTATTCCTTAAAAATGTCTAATATAGGATAGTTATTTATACTAGTATGATGAACAATATTTCACGACTAGTGTACTCGGACAAAATTTGTAAGCAAAAAGTTATAACAGCGTATAGCTTGGTACATCAGTAATTGGTTAATTTGCTCGTTAGTTGGTTTATTTCGGTTTCAGTTACTATTTCGTTTTCGTTACTTTTTTAATACACTATCACTTAAATATTTTAATAGAAACTTAATTAAGTACAGTCAAACTCGGCTTTAACGAACGGTTTAATGACTAGTGAATGCGATGCCTCTCTTGCGCCAATGTTACATATGATTTCTGGTGAGTACTCTCTTTTGGAAAACATTCTCCTTTGCCTCATTCATCTATATGAATTCTTAATTGAGACTGGAATAGAAAATCAAATATAACTATTTAAATGAAAATGCCAATTTTCAATTTCAGATTTTTTCTTTTGAGTTAGGGTCCATTCAGAATATCTATCAGATGTATTTCAATGTCCAGCATGGCTTTAGCCGGGGAAGTAGTTGTTTTCTGTTAGACATTCACAAAAAATAACTTTTTATCGTGGATTTTTAAATTCACAGAAAAATATTCCTATTCAATATTCAATTGAGAATGTTTCCCTTTTCGACATGGTTCGTTATAATGGGTGTTCGCTATGAAGAAAATATACAGTACATGCATCCTGGTAGATTTTTTTTTCGCGTAAATTGACGACACAGTTAATTTTTTGAGACCATAATCCCGACAAATTTGTGCATTTGCGGCGATTTGCGCACCCACTGTCAAATTTTCTAATTATTTCCAGCTTAACCGACAATGTAATAGCCTTCCTGCATGCTTTTGTAGTAGGGATATTGGTACAATGCAGTTGAACACATACTAACACTACGCCATGTATCTAACAAATCCCTAACAGAGAAATAGGGGAATCCCACCAGTCGACTGCGGTGGTAAAATTTCGTAAATTATCTGCACTTGATTGAACAATATTTCCTCGGTAGTTCGTTATAACCGAGTTTGACTGTATCTTGTTAGTGACTGAAATTATCCATCTACTTTGTTGTTGTAGTATATTCATTTGTTATATAGTAGTGAAATCGTTCATGTACTTTGCTAGTGTATGATTCAGTACACATTGTGAGAGTTTCTATATATTTGTTGTATACATGAATATTACTTATATAACTCACAATGTCATGAGCTCGAAAACGTCGTCGGTCGTGTGCAAATCTTTCTGTATAATACCAAAAAAGCCCGACACGAAAGTGCACGTCGCGAAAGCCAGTCTCCGGCATGGCGACAGAAACGATTGCAACACGTTAGAGATCAAATTCGTCTTAGTTATAAAAGCCAATCACCCACCACAAATTTAATGTCTTATAATCCTAACTAAAAAGTGTAAAATAAAAAAGTTAATTCAAATAATGGCTTTAGATTATTACCATCTCATAATCCCAACTAAAAAGTGTGTAAAATGAAAAAAGTTAATTTAAAAAATGAAAAAACCCTACTGTGTAAAAAGTGTACTTTAAAAAAGGTGGAAACAAGATGACCAGATAATATTGTCAAAAAATACTATTAAACTTAATACTTTAAACAATTCACGCAGACGGAGGCAATAATATATCTTCATTGTTGAATTAAAGAAGATACCTCCGACTGCGTGAGATTGTTTACAGTATTAAGTTTAATAGTTAACCTCTTAAACATAATTTTCTGACAATATTTTCTGGTCATCTTGTTTCCATCTTTTTTTAAGTACACTTTTTACGCAGTCGGGTTTTTTTTTATTTTTTAAATTAACTTCTTTTTAGGTATGAGTTCATTATTAAACTGAAATTACCGATAGGAGACTATTTATGTTAACTGAATATTATTAGATAAACTGAATAATTTCTCGATCAGTGATTCAAGTGAAATATATAGTAAATAGAAGAGAAAACGTATTCTGTTCAAGTTCAGTTTACCACTGTGTAATAAGCAAAATTATAATCAACCCTAAAATGACATTTTAATTTCTGGATAGTGACACACTCCAAAGGCGAAATTAGTTGTATCGATACTTTTAATCACAATGATATAATCTACAGAAAATTCAAAAATTAAAACCATTTACAGATAAAATACTCCTGACATTTTGAAAAAAGTACAACTAAATAATAATTCAGAATTATTTGAGTCCTATAAGTGGTATATATAGATACCTAGGATGACACTACATTCAGGCGAGATTACTCAGAATCAAATTTGATAACTTTTAGAAATCAGAGAAATGGTTAGAAGTTTATAAATCTGATACCGTGGATGAATCATTTAATCAATTTTATTCCACTTTTGAATTCTATCATAATATTGCTTTTCCTCTAAAAAAGAAAAAAAGAATCAACAAAAGTAAGAAGCCATGGTTGAACTGTGAATTAAAACAGCTTCATCAAACACTATGCGAAATGTCAAAAATTTCAAAAACCACAAACAATGACATCATAAAAGAACGCTACAAAAGTCTTAAAGGTCTTTATAAGGAAAAACTAAAAAAAGCTAAACTTGAATATAATAATGATCGAATAGGTAATGCAAGTAATATATCAAAGGAAACTTGGAAAATAATTAATGAATCAAGAAATAAGACGACGAGTGCTTTGCCAACTGAGATAACCATAAATAATATCAAGGAGTTGGATAAACAAAAAATATGTAATCGATTTAATGAATTCTTTATGAATGTGAAAGCAATCAAACCCGATATGGAAAATATAAGACTGTCCAATTTTTCCAATACTACAATGTTCTTATGTCCATCTACTCCACATGAGATATATGACATTATCAAAAAAACAACAAAAAAACCCTCATCGGGTATAGATGACATTTATGGAAACGCTCTTAAGATTGTCAGTGATATAGTATGTTTTCCTCTCTCCCATATAATTAATGTATCATTTGTTAAGGGACAGTACCCAAATGCATTGAAAGTATCAAAATCAGTACCAATATTTAAGGGTAAAGGATCAAGAGATGAAGTGAGTAACTATAGAAATGTTTGCCTGCCATCACAATTTGCTAAAGTAATTGATAGTTCCTTTAACACTCGGCTCAGCTGTTTTATGAAAGAATTTAATCTAATACCGAACTGTCAACATGGATTCAGATGTCAAAAATCTACTGAAACGGCTATCAAAGAATTATGTACCCATGTCTATGATTACCTGAACGATAAAAAAATTCCAATAGCCTTATACTTCGATATGAGCAGAGCCTTCGATACAGTTGACCACGTCTTACTGCTAGAAAAGCTTTATCGTGTAGGTGTTCGGGGTATTGCAAATGAATGGATTGCATCGTACCTGAGGGATAGATCACAGATAGTAGTCATGGATTCAATAAGGTCAAAACCAGCAAATATTTCTATAGGCGTGCCACAAGGGTCTATTCTTGGTCCTTTGCTTTTCATTATTTTTACTAGTGATATAATGCAATCTTGTGCATCCCAAAACAAAATGATTTTATATGCAGATGACACAAATCAGCTCATAGCTGAAAACGAATTAGTTGGATCAGTGGTAATGTCAAATATATGTGCAAAACAATTTTATGATTAGTGTAACACCAATGGATTATCGGTCAATATCAGTAAAACATATTCCATGTTATTCAAACCAAAAAATATGGCAGTGACTACAGGACCTTAATCAGGATGAATAACAAATCTATAGAGCAAGTTGATCATATAAAATTTTTAGGAGTGTATGTAGACCACAAACTCACATGGGAGATTCATATAGATAATCTTGTTTCCAAATTGAGCAGTATGTGCTTTGTTATTAGGAAATTGCGTGGTACTGTATCTCCAGAAATTCTCAAGCTTTCTTACTGTGGACTTGTTGAGTCATCATTAAGGTATGGTTTGATATTTTGGGGCAACTCTGCTCACATTCATAAGGTGTTTTTAATTCAGAAACAAATAATAAGATGTCTTGTAGGTGCTCATCCACGTGAGAGTTGCAGACAAATATTCATTAAGCTTTCGATTCTGACACTTCCATGTTTGTACATATTTCTAATTATTCTTAATATAAAAAAAGAGAGCCATATACATATGAGAGGAAGTATGGTGCACGAACACACCACTCGCAATGCTAATCATCTCCGTTTACCATTTTCACGTTTAGGCATTGCTCAGGGTTCTTACACTTACCAGGGCATTATATGCTACAACCATACTTTAGAAATTTTGGTGAAATCGAAAGTTTCAATGTATTTAAAACAAAATTATTTGAATTTCTGAGTAATCACGCATTTTATTCCTTGGGGAGTTTCTGAAATTTCAACATTGACTGTTTGCAATTTCTTGATGTTTCTTATCCTTTTATATATTTTTATCTATATTATCTATATTTTTACTTCTGTGTATCATGTTGTGTATATTTATATTGTGCAACTTATGCACTTTCTTGTATCTGTCTT
Source organism: Gonioctena quinquepunctata (assembly GCA_018342105.1). NCBI lineage: Eukaryota > Metazoa > Arthropoda > Insecta > Coleoptera > Chrysomelidae > Gonioctena > Gonioctena quinquepunctata. The sequence goes on from JAFIRS010005563.1 coordinate 27,976, forward strand.
GCATCATGTGTATGTTTTTGAGACTTTTATACACACATATTTTTATATTTTTGTACTTTCTATATATATGTGACTAGTCTGATAAGTTTTTATACTGTACTGTGTGAAGCTTTATTGACGAATAAATTTATCTTATCTATCTTATCTAGTAAAATCTCGCATTCGATTCTGTTTGCGATTACCAAAATCTCTCGTTTAGAAGAATTTTTTATTCAACCATCATCAATGCATGAATGACAAAGAAATATTAATATTTGGATCCATGCTAGCGATTTCGAAAGGGATGTTTTAGGAGTAGAAAAAAAAACCAGTTGTTTTCATTGATTCCTGAGTTTTATCTATTGTTGTTTAAATCCTGTTTTTTTTTGCAGGAAGTCACATGTTGAATTTGAAGATGAATATATACTATAAATACGATATATGTATAGGTACTCACAAAAGTAACAAAGACGTCTCATCCAAGAAGCACACCTAGTTATCGTCACATATTCGCTATGCATTGAGGACACTTGAGGTCTAAAAAATCTGTAACTTTGTGGTATTATATTGAGAATAAAGTATTAATTGCAAATAATGATATATTTTTTTATATTTTTTTTTCTGTTTAGTTAAATCTAGTTTCCAAAATATTTGTTTTCTCTTTATCAAATGCAATAGGGAACACGCATGTGCCCCTTTTCTAGAATATTTTCATTTGAACATAAAGATTACATCCTAGAAAGCTCAGCAACCAACTCAGAAATCGGAGAAATGTTTAATGTTTTTCATAATTCAAAATTGAAAACGCAAATTTTTTCATCACATTCAAAAATATACTCCTTGCACCTCTAATGGACGTATGCATCGTTACTTCACATAGTTCAAACTTTTACCGCTAGTTGCCTCGAACTGTCAACTATAATTTCATCTGTCTTCGTTTATACACTACTAATATTTTTATTATCATAGTATTTTCAATGGTTATCCAAACATCACATTAAAAGTGAGGTTGAATTAATGTTTGGGTTGTAAGAAATATTATCTATCAATATTCTTAAAACAACCACAATTGGCGCTAGTATTTGGGGGAAGTTATTCAAGTGAAGGTCAAATTGAGTTTGAATTGAGGAGTACCTTTAAATTTGAAAATTTCGACAAAATGTTGGGATTTGAGAAATTATTTTCACAACATGTAATTTTTGAGGACAGAACTAAGGCAAAGAAAAATGAAAATAAAATGATGCGGGGTCCCTATTCACAAAAGAGAACTTTGCATTTCATTGTATCTATATATTGTCAGAGCATAGCTCAGTTCGCTAACTATAACTGCGAAATATATAATAAATGATATAATTCTAGATGGAACTAAACAAATACCTAATATTTATAAAGACGAAGAAACCATTTCCTGGCTACGGATAGCCAAACAGCTATATTCCCGGCTACGGATGGCCAACAGTTAGATTTCTGGCTATATATTGTCACTCTTTGGGGGGGATTGTCCCCAAAGAGAAGTATTCTTATCTGTTCGGTTCATGTTACCTGAAAAAAATTGAAATTTTATTTTGGGCTTAGAGCCACATGTTCGAGTAGTTTTAAGTTAACATTATTCCCAATTAGGATAAGGACCAATTACTGTTAACCCTCTGGGGTTTTCGGGAATGAAGTGCCATATAAGATGTAATGATGCTGTTGAAATGAAGTGAAAAAAAATAAGCCTCTTTCAAGGCGTTGGAGGGGGTCGTGTCGTGAAATGCCGCATTTGGCCCATTTCAGCAAATTAATGTTGAATATTATTTTTCATAAAATATATTTTGTATAATTCGGAAAAAGGTTCGAATGAAATCTAGAGTGAAAACACTCGAAATATAGTATTGTAAACGCGAATTGCAGGGTTACGCCCTTTTGACAATTCCGACCAATGGCGAGCCGCCATTCTAGACGCCGTCTTATTTGAGCGTGCGAAGTTATCAAAAGTCAGTTAGTCTTGCTCAGTTAATAATAATAATAATAATCTTTATTAGCATCAGCTCTCAATTATAAATAGTATAAATGAAATAGTAGTAGTATAAAATGTATAAATGAAATAGTATGGTATAAGTAAAATAGCATAAATAAAGTACAGAACACATATGAAATACAATGCACAAACAAGTTAAATTAGCAGTATAAAATCGAAATAATACAAGAAGAAATATTACAATGATGGGTTATAAACCTTTTATATATTTTACACACTGGCTTTTGAATTCTCTAAATGACGAGTATTCTTTCAATTCTCTTGGTAATGAGTTGTAAAGCTGTAAGCCTTTGATGAACACTATGTTTGTAGCAGCATTAGCAATATTAATATAGAAATCATTGGAAGCATGTGATCTGGTATTGTGATTATGTATTTCTTGGAGATAAGTTATTTCTTCAGTTAGATAGGTTGGTAAGCATCCTGACTTGAGTTTATATACAAACTTGAGCATATTATAATCTGAGAGTCAAGTCGCCATATTTTAATATATATATATATATATATATATATATATATATATGTATATATATATATAAATATATATATATATATATTTATAATTCGTTGAAGATTATCTGACACAATGAAGAAAAAAACGTATCGTTTCGTTTCGTTTCGTATCATATCGTAACGTATCGTATCATAGCGAATCGTATCATATCGTAGCATAGCGTATCGTATGGTATCGTTTCGTTTCGTTAATATTTACCTAAGTTATTTTTTCTATCGTTCGTTTTTTTTGAAAAACAACTATATTCCCGGCTACGGATGCCCAAACAGCTATATTCCCTGCTACGGATAACCGAACAGCTATATTCCCACCTACGGATGGCCAACAGTTAGATTTCTGGCTATATATTGTCACTCTTTGAGGGGGATTGTCCCCAAAGAGAAGTATTCTTATCTGTTCGGTTCATGTTACCTGAAAAAAATTTAAATTTTATTTTGGGCTTAGAGCCACATGTTCAAGTAGTTTTAAGTTAACATTATTTCCAATTAGGATCGGAACCAATTACTGTTAACCCTCTAGGGTATTCGGAAATGAAGTGCCATATAAGATGTATGATGCTGTTGAGATAAAGTGAAAAAAAATGAGCCTCTTTCAAGACGTTGGAGGGGGGTCGTGTCGTGAAATGTCGCATTTGGCCCATTTCAGCAAATAAATGTTGAATATTATTTTTCATAAAATATATTTTGTATAATTCGGAAAAAAGTTCGAATGAAATCTAGAGTGAAAACACTCGAAATATAGTATTGTAATAGCGAATTGCAGGGTTACGCCCTTTTGACAATTCCGACCAATGACGAGCCGCCATTCTAGACGCCGTCTTAATTAAGCGTGCGAAGTTACGAAAAGTCAGTTAGTCTTGCTCAGTTGATAATTATAATAATAATCTTTATTAGCATCAGCTCTCAATTATAAATAGTATAAATGAAATAGTAGTAGTATAAAATGTATAAATGAAATAGTATAAGTAAAATAGCATAAATAAAGTGCAGAACACATATAAAATACAATGCACAAACAAGTTAAATTAGCAGTATAAAATCGAAATAATACAAGAAGAAATATTACAATGATGGGTTATAAACCTTTTATATATTTTACACACTGGCTTTTGAATTATCTAAATGACGAGTATTCTCACAATTCTCTTGGTAATGAGTTGTAAAGCTGTAAGCCTTTGATGAACACTGTGTTTGTAGCAGCATTAGCAATATTAATATGGAAATCATTGGAAGCATGTGATCTGGTATTGTGATTATGTATTTCTTGGAGATAAGTTATTTCTTCAGTTAGATAGGTTGGCATCCTGACTTGAGTTTATACACAAACTTGAGCATATTATAATCTGAGAGTCAAGTCGCCATATTTTGAGCTCGTTTCGTTTCGTTATGAATTTTGACGAAAAAAAGCATAATTTCCGATCCCAAAAACCTCCACATATTAATTTTGAATCGAATCGGACCATAATCACAAAACTCGTCCGCCATTTCATATTCATGAATTTTGACAAAAGTTTCATAATTTTTGACCCCCGAAAATATCTCCTATTCGATTTGAACTGTAAACACGGTTGCCAAACTTGCGGAAGCAAAATATTGTGTAAAGTGAAAAACCAATATTCATTGCGTATATTCACTAGCACCTCTGATGGAATTATATGGAAGTAAATGTGTATATTTTCTTTTATGAAGCACACTATTTTGCGTCCCATAATTTTGCCATTACTGACATCTCGTAATATTTATAAAGAAACAAAACTATTCTGCAGAAGCATGAACAAAAGACGAACAGAAATCTGTAACGACCTTTTTATTATATTCCTCAGACAGGTAGATATTAGCACAAACAACTTTGCGTCCGATATACGGAAGCAATATAGTCATGGACGCAAAATGTTATGTGTTATGATATGGAAGCAAAATAGTACTACGGATGTACTACGGAATAACGGGGATCTTCAGTCAGCACAAGTGTTGAACTATGAAAAACTCTTTAATACGATGGACAACACTCAATTCTCTTTATAAAAAAAACAAAGAATTTTTCAAAAACCATCCTAATCTTATTTTAACAAAATCAGATAAAGGTAATGTAACAGTCATTTTAGAAAAAACTGAATATATAAAAAAATCTCATGATATCCTTGATGACGAAAACTCTTACACCAATAAAGTCCCCTAACCATTAACAAAAAAAAAAAAAACTGAAGACGAAGCAAAAAAATGTATGATATACAGTTCTGTATCACCAAAATACTATGGTTTACCCAAAATTAAATCAGACCTATCATTTCATCTATTGATGCACCCAATAGCAAAATATCTAAATTATTCACAGACATCCTTACAGATGCATATGACTTTGAAAATAAGTTTTATGTTAAAGATTCTTTCGAGTTTTCTAAATTCATCAACGAAAAACAACTTCCACAAAGCTATGTCTTGATAAGCCTAGATGTTGTTTCCTTATTCAGTAACATACCGATAGAATCAGTGTTGAAAAGTATAACTAAAAGATGGAGTAAAATAGAAGAACACTGTAATATTTCACAAACAAAATTTTTAGAAATCATTCAATTCATATTCAAATCTAGTTTTTTTTTCGTTCGAAGGAAATTGCTACAAACAAATTCTTGGAACACCTATGGGAGCTACCATCTCACCAATCATTGCTTCGTATGTAATGGATGACCTTTTCGAAGAAATATTACCACAATTGACCTTTCAAGTTCCATTTAAAAAAAAAATTGTAGATGATATTATTTGTGCAATACCAATGGATAAATCAGATGAAATTTTAAGAAAAGTAAGTAACTACAATAAAAATTTACAATTCACAATTGAATTAGAAAAAAATAAAAGTATTCCATTTTTAGATACTAGAATAATTCGTAGAGAAAACAATTCACTAATCACAGATTGGTATATAAAACCAACAAACTCTGAAAGATACATAAACTATCATTCCTTCCACTCAAAAAGAATGAAAATAAATTTGATTCTTTGCATGAAAAAAAGAATCGAGATGTTGGTTCATCCTTCATTGAAAAACAAAAATTTTAAAATTCTCAGAAATATTTTACTAGATAATTCTTACCCCAAAAAACTTCTTAATAGAATTCTTTTCAATGCCAACTCTGATAGACAAATTGATAATGATGACACAAATAATCAAAATTCAAAAAAATTTTTTTTCCAATATAGGAATTCTATCATCAAATATAATTAAATTATTCAAGAATGAAAGTAACATAAAAATCTCACAAAAAAATATCAAGACTATTGGAAATTTAAATACGAGGTTGAAAGATCCCACACCAGATTTGAAGAAATCAAATGTTGTCTACAGCATACCATGTAACAACTGTGATTTAAACTATATTGGTACAAGTTCAAGAACTTTAAATAATCGTATTATCTCTCACAGAAGTGATATAAGACTCAACAAGAAGTCATATGCATTAGCTCAACATGCTATTGAAACAGGCCATAAAATATCATTCGAGGAAGCACAAGTTTTACATTCAGAAAAAAATTTATCTAAAAGATTATTTCTTGAAATGATTGAAATTAATAAATCCAATCAAAATATGAACAAGAAAACAGATATCGAAAATCTTAGCAAAATCTATAGTTATCTTCTACAAATGGATTAAAACTGATGATTCTCAAAGAATATAATATAAACATTAACACACCTACTACATATTTTATATTTTTCTGACATTAATCATAGGTTGTCATTTCAAATCCTTCAATGTCACTCGAAGCGTCAAAGATATAACACCATTCCGACAAATTTTTACATATTTTACGTTTTTTTTTTAAAGTTAATGTTCATTTATCATCCACTCAGATTACTGTGAGTACTTCCTTCATTTTAAGTATTTTTTTCACAATAATGTCATTTACATATTTTAGGACCCTGAAGAAGTTTCAAAATTGAAACGAAAGCTCGGTCCATCGTATTAAATAGTTTTTCATAGTTCAACCATTGTCTAATTAGATAATGGTTCAACACTTGTGCTGACTGAAGATCCCCGTTATTCCCCACTGTTCATACCAATTTTCAGTCGTTATTTCTAAATTTATATATATATATATATATAAATTTATATATATATATATATATATACATACATATATTTATAATTCGTTGAAGATTATCTGACACAATGAGGAAAAAAACATTTCGTATCGTAATCGTATCGTATCGTATCGTATCGTATCGTATCGTATCGTACCGTACCGTACCGTACCGTACCGTACCGTACCGTACCGTATCGTATCGTATCGTATCGTATCGTATCGTATCGTATCGTATCGTATCGTATCGTATCGTAGCGAATCGTATCGTAGCGTAGCGTAGCGTATCGCATGGTATCGTTTCGTTTATACTTACCTAAGTTTTTTTTTCTATCGTTCGTTTTTCCTCAAAAAACAACTATATTCCCAGCTACGGATGGCCAAACAGCTATATTCCCGACTACGGATGGCCAAACAGCTATATTCCCCGCTACTGATGTCCAACAGTTAGATTTCTGGCTATATATTGTCACTCTTTGAGGGGGATTGTCTCCAAAGAGAAGTATTCTTATCTGTTCGGTTCATGTTACCTGAAAAAATACAAGATGTATGATGCTGTCGAGATAAAGTGAAAAAAAAATAAGCCTCTTTCAAGGCGTTGGAGGGGATCGTGACGTGAAATGCCACAATTGGCCCATTTCAGCAAATTAATGTTGAATATTATTTTTCATAAAATATATTTTGTATAATTCGGAAAAAAGTTCGAATGAAATCTAGAGTGAAAACACTCGAAATATAGTATTGTAATCGCGAATTGCAGGGTTACGCCCTTTTGACAATGGACCTTTTTATGCACTATGTGAAAACACTGTAATTAGAAAGTATATGTGCTAATATCCTTGGGATTTTTTATTTTATTTTTCTGATGGGTAGTTTTTCCATAATCCGGAAAAAAGAGGTTTCATGACGTCACGTTCACTAAAAGTTGATTTGGCATCGTTGTATGAGTTGCGAATCATGGAATTGTGACGTAATGACATTTGTTATTTGATACTTTGATAGGTTCGTTCGTTTGCTTCACGGAATAGAATATTATCAATCGTTTTTCTCTCTTCTGCTCTTTTTCTTGCATATATCTGATACGACTGATACGAGACACGAGACACGAGATATGCAGAGAACTGCTGCAAATGAACAAGCTCGCCATGAATGTTTGGTATTGAAAAATTTCGGAAATTATTTTCTAATTTTAATAATTATGAAAATGTCTAAAAAGTGCTATGTGCACGGTTGTCTGAACACCAGTGAAAGTGAATCAAACTTTTGTAAAAAGCGGAAATATATGCTTTTGTGCAAAATTAGGTAGCAAATTTTTTAGCTGAAAGAAGATACTACGAATTAGGAATATGCTAGAACAAGGGGATCCAAATTTATGTTGAAGCAAGATGTCTGTCCACATATCAACCTGAAATGACATTGGTCTGACAATGTTTCATCATAAGTATATGACCTACCAACGATGAAGAAACCCAAACCAAATGAAAACATCACTCCTTCAGCTAGTAAAACTGTGTTGAGTGACATTACATCCATGGGAAATATTTACTCAAGAGTTTCGAATAGTTCTTCTCCTAGCAGTAGCCAAGCTAGTACATTATCCGATTCACCAAAATAACACCACCAAAAAAAATATATTCCTAGTCAGCCTTCATCCGATCCTGATTGTGAAAATATCGAAGGACAGCAGCGCCAGCGCTTATCTAGTGCACTTATAGAAAAAAAGAGTAATATTATTTGGGGCTCCCTGAAAATGTTTATCACATTGTGAAATACATTACCAAAATTGAGTAAATTAAATATATGGATGTTCTGATGAGTTTAAAAAAGATACGGGTTGGGGATGTATACTCTCGATTGGCTGATGACTTTGATATGAGTAAATCAAGTGTTCACAAGATTTTCGCAAAAGCTGTGCCTATGATGGCAAATTGTTTATAAGAGCTTATATATTGGCCTGACATATCTGAAATTGAAAGAAATTTGCCGATCCCTTTCAGAGCTCGCTATAAGAAAGTTAATTCAATTATTGTCTGGAAATTGAAAAACCCTCTGATCCTGTTCGTCTGTCCATGACTTGGCCAGAATAGAAAAAATGCAATACTGTAAATATTTTAATATCTGCTACTCCAAATGGCACAATACAATTCATTTCGGGAGCATACGGTGGACGAATTCTTTAACAACTTTGTCAATAAGAATAATTTCTCCTATTTTGATTGATTGAAATTCATAAATACTTTGAATAACTAGAATGTGCAGTATTATGTCAAAGTTTTCTAAGGTTTGTTGTCACATTCTCTTCATGAATGCCAATATCTTCAGAAATATTTTTTTTCCATAGCTTTGTAACCATAGGGAAAATTTTTACCATAGAAAATGTAAGCCTGTATTTGTAAAAAATAGGTTAGTATCCCTCAACAAAGAATTGGTGTGAAATAAGTAAATAATTTTGCAAAAAATTTACGAAATTTGTATGAACATACTTCAAGTCTATTCATTCTAAATTATTAATTATATTTTCAGTAGTTCAAACTTAATAAATATTTGACTCATCACATGAAGGAAACACTAACAGGTACCGAATATGAATTTATTTATATTATAATACAAACAGACAAAGCCTACATATATATTCACAGTATAATGCATTTATGATTGATTATATCTAAACAATCACGAACGTTTTAACTAAGAACCAAAGTTCTTAGTTAAAAGTTGGGCAACTTTCTAGTCATGGTTCTTAGTTCTTGTACTAGGGGTTCCATAAACGCGCTCATTGATTTGCTAGTGTTGAATCCTTAGTTATTAGTTCACTTAGTTCTTGGGAACGTTGCATAAACAAAGCATAAAAATAAATAAAAAGAGTCAATCATCTCATAATCCACCCTTGGCAAATTTTCCGAACCTGCTTTTACGAAGCCTTGTTTCATTATAAACACACCAAATCGTTTATGATATTGAGAAATTAATAAGTTGATAAAAATAAACATTAACATAACCTCAAATGTCAATATGATTTTAATGGGAACTGTCTTTAATATTTGCGGTGTTGCCAATGGTCGCTCTTCATCAAAAGGAAGGCCAGTTCAGAAACTTTGAATGTTTTAAATAAAGAAAACCGTTGTTGAAATGGGTTTTTTTGTTGATGAGTCTATCAATAAACAGTGTTCAATTATATATTAATGGTGTATATCGAGCAGTGAGCTATATTTTTGACAAGAACAGTAATGCGTGTTTCTGAACGTGGATTATGGAGGGGGTAGTTTTTGATGAACGTGACGTCACGGGTACACTTTGAAACGCAATATCTTTTCGAAATAAAAAATATATCATGGCATTCTAAGTCAATTGGACGTTTCATATGAAATATAATGGACCTATATGAGTTTTGGATTTTTTTTTTCGTAAATGTAAAGGTCCATTCCGACCAATGGCGAGCCGCCATTATAGACGCCGTCTCATTTAAGCGTGCGAAGTTATCAAAAGTCAGTTAGTCTTGCTCAGTTAATAATGATAATAATAATCTGTATTAGCATCAGCTCTCAATTATAAATAGTATAAATGAAATAGTAGTAGTATAAAATATATAAATGAAATAGTATAGTATAAGTAAAATAGCATAAATAAAGTACAGAACACATATAAAATACAATGCACAAACATGTTAAATTAGCAGTAAAAAATCGAAATAATACAAGAAGAAATATTACAATGATGGGTTATAAACCTTTTATATATTTTAGACACTGGCTTTTGCATTCTCTAAATGACGAGTATTCTTTCAATTCTCTTGGTAATGAGTTGTAAAGCTGTAAGCCTTTGATGAACACTGTGTTTGTAGCAACATTAGCAATATTAATATAGAAATCATTGGAAGCATGTGATCTGGTATTGTGATTATGTATTTCTTGGAGATAAGTTATTTCTTCAGTTAGATAGGTTGGTAAGCATCCTGACTTGAGTTTATACACAAACTTGAGCATATTATAATCTGAGAGTCAAGTCGCCATATTTTGAGCTCGTTTCGTTTCGTTATGAATTTTGACGAAAAAAAGCATAATTTCCGATCCCAAAAACGTCCACATACCAATTTTGAATCAAATCGGACCATAATCACAAAATTCGTCCGCCATTTCAGATTCATGAATTTTGACTAAAGTTTCATAATTTTCGACCCCCAAAAATATCTCCTATTCGATTTGAACTGTAAACACGGTTGCCAAACTTGCGGAAGCAAAATATTGTGCAAAGTGAAAAACCAATATTCATTGCGTATATTCACTAGCTCCTCTGATGGAATTATATGAAAGTAAATGTGTATATTTTCTTTTATGAAGCACACTATTTTGCGTCCCATAATTTTGCCATTACTGACATCTCTTAATATTTATAAACAAACAAAACTATTCTGCAGAAGAAGGAAGCCTATTGGGTAACCAATAAAGTACTTTTATAATTTTTTTCTGCAGACGCATGAACAAGAGACGAACAGAAATCTGTAACGACCTTTTTAATATATTCCTCAGACAGGTAGATATAAGCACAAACAATTTTACGTCCGATATACAGAAGCAATATATTCATGGACGCAAAATGTAATGTGTTATGATATGGAAGCAAAATAGTACTACGGATATATATACATATATATATTTATAATTCGTTGAAGATCATCTGACACAATGAAGAAAAAAACGTTTCGTATCGTAATATCGCATCGCATTGCATCGCATCGCATCGCATCGCATCGCATCGCATCGCATCGCATCGCATCGCATCGCATCGCATCGCATCGCATCGCATCGTATCGTATCGTATCGTATCGTATCTATCCTATCGTATCCTATCGTATCTATCGTATCCTATCGTATCGTATCCTATCGTATCCTATCGTATCCTATCGTATCCTATCGTATCGTATCGTATCCTATCGTATCCTATCCTATCCTATCGTATCCTATCCTATCGTATCCTATCCTATCGTATCCTATCGTATCCTATCGTATCCTATCGTATCCTATCGTATCCTATCGTATCCTATCGTATCCTATCGTATCCTATCGTATCCTATCGTATCCTATCGTATCCTATCGTATCTATATCGTATCGTATCGTATCGTATCGTATCGAATCGTATCGTATCGTATCGTATCGTATCGTATCGTATCGTATCGTATCGTATCGTATCGTATCGTGAGCGTACCGTACCGATCCGTAGCATATCGTATCGTATCGTATCGTATCGTATCGTATCGTATCGAATCGAATCGAATCGAATCGAATCGAATCGAATCGTATCGTATCATATCGTATAGTATCGTATCGTAGCGAATCGTATCGTAGCGTAGCGTATCGCATGGTATCATTTCGTTTATACTTACCCAAGTTTTTTTTTCTATCGTTCGTTTTTCATAAAAAACAACTATATTCCCAGCTACGGATGGCCAAACAGCTATATTCCCGACTACGGATGGCCAAACAGCTATATTCCCCGCTACTGATGTCCAACAGTTAGATTTCTGGCTATATATTGTCACTCTTTGAGGGGGATTGTCTCCAAAGAGAAGTATTTTTATCTGTTCGGTTCATGTTACCTGAAAAAATACAAGATGTATGATGCTGTTGAAATGAAGTGGAAAAAAAATAAGCCCCTTTCAAGGCATTGGAGGGGGTCGTGACGTGAAATGCCGCATTTGGCCCATTTCAGCAAATTAATGTTGAATATTATTTTTCATCAAATATATTTTGTATAATTCGGAAAAAAGTTCGAATGAAATCTAGAGTGCAAACACTCGAAATATAGTATTGTAATCGCGAATTGCAGGGTTACGCCCTTTTGACAATTCCGACCGATGGCGAGCCGCCATTCTAGACGCCGTCTTATTTAAGCGTGCGAAGTTATCAAAAGTAAGTAGTTTATTTAAATAGGAATCCCTAATATACACTAATAAAAACATTTAACTTATTCAAAGTACATTCACTTAAAATTTATACACTCCTTATATGGCCATAAGACCAACTCTACTATCAATATGAAAGTATCTATATAAAAGAATTACATCAGTAAAGTTTATGAAAAAATCATTAAATGATAAATTATATATATATATGATATAAAATATATAAATAGTATAAATGAAATAGTAGTAGTATAAAATGTATAAATGAAATAGTATAGTATAAGTAAAATAGCATAAATAAAGTACAGAACACATAAAATACAATGCAAACAAGTTAAATTAGCAGTATAAAATCGAAATAATCCAAGAAGAAATATTACAATGATGGGTTATAAACTTTTATATATTTTAACACTGGCTTTTATTGGAAGCATGTGATCTGGTTTTTTCTAATTCTTTTGGAATTTAAAACCTTAATTTTTGGAGATAAGTTATTTCTTCAGTTAGATAGGTTGGTGAGCATCCTGACTTGAGTTTATACACAAACTTGAGCATATTATAATCTGAGAGTCAAGTCGCCATATTTTGAGCTCGTTTCGTTTCGTTATGAATTTTGACGAAAAAAAGCATAATTTCCGATCCCAAAAACGTCCACATACCAATTTTGAATTGGACCATAATCACAAAACTCGTCCGCCATTTCAGATTCATGAATTTTGACAAAAATTTCATAATTTTCGACCCCCGAAAATATCTCGTATTCGATTTGAACTGTAAACACGGTTGCCAAACTTGCTGAAGCGAAATATTGTGCAAAGTGAAAAACGAATATTCATTGCGTATATTCACTAGCGACTCCGATGGAATTATATGAAAGTAAATGTGTATATTTTCTTTTATGAAGCACACTATTTTGCGTCCCATAATTTTGCCATTACTGACATCTCTTAATATTTATAAACAAACAAAACTATTCTGCAGAAGAAGGAAGCCTATTGGGTAACCAATAAAGTACTTTTATAATTTTTTTCTGCAGAAGCATGAACAAGAGACGAACAGAAATCTGTAACGACCTTTTTATTATATTCCTCAAACAGGTAGATATGAGCACAAACAATTTTGCGTCCGATATACAGAAGCAATATATTCATGGACGCAAAATGTAATGTGTTATGATATGGAAGCAAAATAGTACTACGGATATATATACATATATATATTTATAATTCGTTAAAGATTATCTGACACAATGAAGAAAAAAACGTTTCGTATCGTAATCGTATCGTATCGTATCGTATCGTATCGTATCGTATCGTATCGTACCGTACCGTAGCATTATCGTATCGTATCGTATCGTATCGTATCGTATCGTATCGTATCGTATCGTATCGTATCGTATCGTATCGTATCGTATCGCATGGTATCATTTCGTTTATACTCACCTAAGTTTTTTTTTCTATCGTTCGTTTTTCATAAAAAACAACTATATTCCCAGCTACGGATGGCCAAACAGCTATATTCCCGACTACGGATGGCCAAACAGCTATATTCCCCGCTACTGATGTCCAACAGTTAGATTTCTGGCTATATATTGTCACTCTTTGAGGGGGATTGTCTCCAAAGAGAAGTATTCTATCTGTTCGGTTCATGTTACCTGAAAAAATACAAGATGTATGATGCTGTTGAAATAAAGTGGAAAAAAAATTAACCTCTTTCAAGGCGTTGGAGGGGGTCGTGACGTGAAATGCCGCATTTGGCCCATTTCAGCAGATTAATGTTGAATATTATTTTTCATAAAATATATTTTGTATAATTCGGAAAAAAGTTCGAATGAAATCTAGAGTGCAAACACTCGAAATATAGTAATGTAATCGCGAATTGCAGGGTTACGCCCTTTTGACAATTCCGACCAATGGCGAGCCGCCATTCTAGACGCCGTCTTATTTAAGCGTGCGAAGTTATCAAAAGTAAGTAAGTAGTTTATTTAAATAGGAATCCCTAATATACACTAATAAAAACATTTAACTTATTCAAAGTACATTCACTTAAAATTCATACACTCCTTATATGGCCATAAGACCAACACTACTATCAATATGAAAGTATCTATATAAAAGAATTACATCAGTAAAGTATTTAAAATCAAGAAGAATTGACATGAATATATATATATATATATATATATATATATATATATATATATATATATATATATATTTTTTTATTTTTATGTTCTGAGTAAAAATAATAATAAAAATCTTTATTAGCATCAGCTCTCAATTATAAAAAATAGTAGTAGTATAAAATGTATAAATGAAATAGGAGAGAACTTGAATTTTTTTTTTTTTTTTTATGTTCTGGTTCCCACGAAAAGGGATATCCTGTAATGTTCAGAGAACATCGTGGGAACCAAGGGAAAGAAGGTAGGAGTTGGTGTTCTTCTTAAATTTCTGGATAAATATAATGACCTTATAACTGAAAAACAATTTGAATTTTCAATGGCTTTCTCTGCTAAGGCCAACTTGTATTTAATTTGTCTATATAGGTCTCCTAGTGCAAATGGAAACTTATTCCTTGACAAATTGGAGCATCTCTTGAATAGTTTACCTCCGAAATCTACTCTCATTTTGGCGGGGGATTTCAACATTGACTATGATGATAAGCATTCACTCCTAACCCAGCAACTTGATAATCTGTTCACAACCTTCAATTTAGCAATGCATACAAATGGTCCAACTAGAATTTCCCAATATTCTCAAAGTAAAATCGATTATATGTGTAGTAATCTTAGCCAAGATAATGTATCATGTTGTATTATACCAGCCAATATTTCGGATCATGAAGCAGTCCAGTGCACTATAAAGTTCATATCAAACCCTAATAACAAGAATACCTTCAAATGGGGCAGACTATTTAGTAAATCCAACTATGACAAATTTTACGAAATCTGCCTAATGAAAGATTGGGATACATGCTTGAGAACTGATGACCCTTTTCAATCTTACTACAACCACCTGATCGATAGCTTCAACCAGGCCTTTCCTATGATAAAAATTAAAATAAAAAATGACAATAAAAAAATGTGGTTAACGAAAGGAATTCGAACATCATCCCATAACCTAAATCACTACCAAATTATTTTTATACTACAACTCCTACAAACGAATCTATAGAAAAATCATCAAAGCAGCAAAAAAGACTTATTTCCATAATAGAATATCCAAGAGTAGTAATACAACTAAAGAGACCTGGCGAGTCGTAAATGATTTTCGTGGAAAGAATAACGCTAAAGCTAACGGAGAATGTCTAGATCCAAATTTGTTCAACGAATACTATTGCAGTATCGCAAAAAAACTCGCAGACAATATTCGGGATGCGACTGATCCACTTCTATTTATGAATAATATAAATACTTCAGCAACGTTTGAACTATCTGAGACTAACTTGTATGAAGTGATGGAAACTATAAAACACATGAAAAACAAAAGTTCTTGTGGAGTTGATAACATATCAATAAAAATATTCGAGAATATGCCAATCTTCACGTTGGAATTATTAGTACAGCTAATTAACAACTCCTTTGCAACAGGGACCTTTCCAATCTTCTTGAAAACCTCAATTGTAATTCCTATCCATAAAGGTGGTGAAATACTTGATCCTTCCAATTATAGGCCCATCTCACTTTTACCAGTTCTAGGCAAAATAATTGAGAAACTTGTTAAAATAAGATTAATAAACTTCATAAACGAAAACAATATTCTAAATAAGCAACAATTTGGATTTCAGCGACAGAAATCCACGGGGGATGCTGTTTTCACATTTCTCAATAGACTATACACTGAACTGAACCAGGGGGAAGTGAGTGCAGCAATATTCTGTGATTTGTCGAAGGCCTTCGACTGCGTAGATCACGGAATTTTGCTGCGCAAACTACAACTTTATGGATTTAGGAACCAAAGCCATAAGTGGGTACAGTCTTACCTAAGTGATAGAACCCAACTTGTTAAAACCCACAAGTTGTCAGACAGTGGGGCAATCCATTGTGGCGTTCCACAAGGATCGGTGCTTGGTCCAATCCTATTTTTGTTGTACTTCAATGACCTGACTAGCTTAACAACTGACGGACTATTTACAGTCTTCGCAGATGATACAACAATTCTATGGCATGATAACAACATTGATAGCTTACATACGAAAATAACCCGAGATATATCAAAAATTAAAGAATGGTGTAATGCGAACCTACTGTCCTTCAATATCAACAAAACTAACTGTATAGCATACCACTGTGCCCTACCCGATATTCCTTTAGGAAATGAATCCATAGTCAATGTGAGTACAAACAAATTTCTTGGAGTCTACATCGACAAGCAATTGAAGTTCCATGATCACGTTAAGCAATTGGGAAAGAAGCTTGCATCAGGATGTTATGCTATACGTATAGTAACCAATGAATTGGGTACAGCAACGGCCAAGATGGTTTACCATGCACTGGTTGAATCGCATATTCGATATGGTATAGCATTCTGGGGTTCATGTAACCAAGAAAACTTCCAATCAATATTTGTCTTACAAAACGCGCCATTCGATATCTATCAAAGGCAGGACCGCGAGAGTCATGCAGGACCTTATTTAAACAGAATAATCTACTAACTGTCTCATCTTTGTTCATACTTGAGACAGTTTGCTTGATTTTTAAGAATAAAGACTTGTATAAAGTCAATGAGGGCATCACTCGCCAAAAAGGTAATTTGACCCTCCCTATTCCTTCCACCAATATAATCAAGAACTCATTAATATATAATGCTGCAAAAATCTATAATCATATTCCATGGAACATAAGAGATATTAAAGACTATAAACAATTTAGATCATCTATGAAGAATATTCTTCTTGAACATGTTCTTTACAATGTTCAGGAGTTCTTTCAGGTCACTTTTCAATAATCTTACCTATTAGGAACACTATATAATCTAGATTAGTTATAGTATTCTTATTTGCAATTAAGCTTGACCGTGATACCTGCATCAGGATCTCGTATTTTTCACTTTGGATTTATAAATTTTATGTTGTTTTTATTTTTTATTTATATATTACTTTATATTTCTACATTTTTAATATATTTTAATGTGTTATTCATGAATATAGACTATACTAATCAATTCGTTATGTCGTACATGAAATGTACCTGTATTTAACTGTGACTGTGTTTAAAATGTCTTGAAGTATCTGTAAACTTACCCCTCCCCGTTACTTTTTTAATTATTTATGCATCATATGTACTATTTTAATGTTTTTTGTGTATGCATGTATAGCATACGTGTTTATACATGTTTGTATATAAACTGACTTAATTCTGTACTTTGTCAATGAGAATTCTTCTTCCGGCAATAAAGTATATTTGATTTGAGTATAGTATAAGTAAAATAGCATAAATAAAGTACAGAACACATAAAATACAATGCAAACAAGTTAAATTAGCAGTATAAAATCGAAATAATACAAGAAGAAATATTACAATGATGGGTTATAAACCTTTTATATATTTTACACACTGGCTTTTGAATTCTCTAAATGACGAGTATTCTTCCAATTCTCTTGGTAATGATTTGTAAAGCTGTAAGCCTTCGATGAACACTGTGTTTGTAGCAGCATTAGCAATATTCATATAGAAATCATTGGAAGCATGTGATCTAGTATTGTGATTATGTATTTCTTGGAGATAAGTTATTTCTTCAGTTAGATAGGTTGGTGAGCATCCTGACTTGAGTTTATACACAAACTTGAGCATATTATAATCTGAGAGTCAAGTCGCCATATTTTGAGCTCGTTTCGTTTTGTTATGAATTTTGACGAAAAAAAGCATAATTTCCGATCCCAAAAACGTCCACATACCAATTTTGAATCGGACCATAATCACAAAACTCGTCCGCCATTTCAGATTCATGAATTTTGACAATTTGAACTGTAAACACGATTGCCAAACTTGCTGAAGCGAAATATTGTGCAAAGTGAAAAACGAATATTCATTGCGTATATTCACTAGCGACTCCGATGGAATTATATGAAAGTAAATGTGTATATTTTCTTTTATGAAGCACACTATTTTGCGTCCCATAATTTTGCCATTACTGACATTTCTTAATATTTATAAACAAACAAAACTATTCTGCAGAAGAATTTTTTTCTGCAGAAGCATGAACAAGAGACGAACAGAAATCTGTAACGACCTTTTTATTATATTCCTCAGACAGGTAGATATAAGCACAAACAATTTTGCGTCAGATATACAGAAGCAATATATTCATGGACGCAAAATGTAATGTGTTATGATATGGAAGCAAAATAGTACTACGGATATATATATATATATATATATATATATATATATATATATATATATATATATATTTATATATTCGTTAAAGATTATCTGACACAATGGAGAAAAAAACGTATCGTATCGTATCGTATCGTATCGTATCGTATCGTATCGTATCGTATCGTATCGTATCGTATCGTATCGTATGGTATCGTATCGTATCGTATCGTATCGTATCGTATCGTATCGTATCGTAGTATCGTATCGTAATATGTTTTTCGTATCGTATCGTTCGTATCGATCGTATCGTATCGTAGAATCGTATCGTATCGTATAGTATCGTATCGTAGCGAATCGTATCGTAGCGTAGCGTATCGCATGGTATCATTTCGTTTATACTTACCTAAGTTTTTTTTTCTATCGTTCGTTTTTCATAAAAAACAACTATATTCCCAGCTACAGATGGCCAAACAGCTATATTCCCGACTACGGATGGCCAAACAGCTATATTCCCCGCTACTGATGTCCAACAGTTAGATTTCTGGCTATATATTGTCACTCTTTGAGGGGGATTGTCTCCAAAGAGAAGTATTCTCATCTGTTCGGTTCATGTTACCTGAAAAAATACAAGATGTATGATGCTGTTGAAATAAAGTGGAAAAAAAATTAACCTCTTTCAAGGCGTTGGAGGGGGTCGTGACGTGAAATGCCGCATTTGGCCCATTTCAGCAGATTAATGTTGAATATTATTTTTCATAAAATATATTTTGTATAATTTGGAAAAAAGTTCGAATGAAATCTAGAGTGCAAACACTCGAAATATAGTAATGTAATCGCGAATTGCAGGGTTACGCCCTTTTGACAATTCCGACCAATGGCGAGCCGCCATTCTAGACGCCGTCTTATTTAAGCGTGCGAAGTTATCAAAAGTAAGTAAGTAGTTATTTAAATAGGAATCCCTAATATACACTAATAAAAACATTTAACTTATTCAAAGTACATTCACTTAAAATTCATACACTCCTTATATGGCCATAAGACCAACACTACTATCAATATGAAAGTATCTATATAAAAGAATTACATCAGTAAAGTATTTAAAATCAAGAAGAATTGACATGAATATATATAATATATATATATATATATTATATATATATATATATATATATATATATATATATATATATATATATATATCTTACATGAATATAGAACTTAGTCTTGCTCAGTTAATAATGATAATAATAATCTTTATTAGCATCAGCTCTCAATTATAAATAGTATAAATGAAATAGTAGTAGTATAAAATGTATAAATGAAATAGTATAGTATAAGTAAAATAGCATAAATAAAGTACAGAACACATAAAATACAATGCAAACAAGTTAAATTAGCAGTATAAAATCGAAATAATACAAGAAGAAATATTACAATGATGGGTTATAAACCTTTTATATATTTTACACACTGGCTTTTGAATTCTCTAAATGACGAGTATTCTTCCAATTCTCTTGGTAATGATTTGTAAAGCTGTAAGCCTTCGATGAACACTGTGTTTGTAGCAGCATTAGCAATATTAATATAGAAATCATTGGAAGCATGTGATCTGGTATTGTGATTATGTATTTCTTGGAGATAAGTTATTTCTTCAGTTAGATAGGTTGGTGAGCATCCTGACTTGAGTTTATACACAAACTTGAGCATATTATAATCTGAGAGTCAAGTCGCCATATTTTGAGCTCGTTTCGTTTCGTTATGAATTTTGACGAAAAAAAGCATAATTTCCGATCCCAAAAACGTCCACATACCAATTTTGAATAGGACCATAATCACAAAACTCGTCCGCCATTTCAGATTCATGAATTTTGACAAAAGTTTCATAATTTTCGACCCCCGAAAATATCTCGTATTCGATTTGAACTGTAAACACGGTTGCCAAACTTGCTGAAGCGAAATATTGTGGAAAGTGAAAAACGAATATTCATTGCGTATATTCACTAGCGACTCCGATGGAATTATATGAAAGTAAATGTGTATATTTTCTTTTATGAAGCACACTATATTGCGTCCCATAATTTTGCCATTACTGACATCTCTTAATATTTATAAACAAACAAAACTATTCTGCAGAAGAAGGAAGCCTATTGGGTAACCAATAAAGTACTTTTATTTTTTTTTTCTGCAGAAGCATGAACAAGAGACGAACAGAAATCTGTAACGACCTTTTTATTATATTCCTAAAAATATAAATTAAAATTTTTCAAACCAAAAAAACATCAAAGAGTTTAAATTTTACGCCATATATTATAATTAAAATTTTTTAAAAAAAAAAAAATTTTAAAATCGTATCTATCTATCTATCGTATATTCGTATCTATTTTTGTATCTCGATCTATCATCGTATCTATCTATCTATCTATCTATCTATCATCTATCTATCATCTATCTTAAAACGTATCTATCTATCAAAATTATCTATCGTATGATTTATCAAAACTTTATCTATCAACACCATCAAAAAAAATTTTTATCACAAAAGATCGACGTACTATCAATGTATTTTATCACGTTTTTCTCAAAAACAAAATTACAAACGTATTTCCCCTTATGTACCTCTATCGTATCCCCTTTTTAAGTTTTTTCATCGGGTTTTTTAAAAAATTATTTTTTACAAAAAAATCAAATGGAAACGTTAAAAGGAAAAACCCTTTTTCTTTTTTAAACCCTTTTTTCAAAAAAATTTTTTTATTTTTGAAAATAAGGGTTTTTAAAATTTTAAAAAATTTTTAAAATAAAAGGGGGGGGCACAAAGCCGAAACCCCCTTTACGATTTTTTGGGGAAACCCCCCCAAAATTTAAAAATTTAAAACGGAAAAGGAATTAAAAATCAAAAAATAAAAAAAGCAACAAAGTTTCCCCAAAAACCCCCAAACCGCACCCAAACCCCCCCAAGGGTTTTAAAATAATAAAAAATTTTTTTAAAAAAATCAAAAAAATAAAAAAAATTTTAATTTTTTAAAAAAACAAAAAAAAATTTCTATAACCAAAAAAATTTATAAAAATTTAATTTAAAAAATTAAAAAATATAATAAAAATTATAATAAAATTTTTAAAACAAATAAAACAAAACCAAATTTTAGAAAAGTAATAAAATTTTTTAATCGTTTAATTTTAAAAAGAAAAAAAATATGTTAAAATTTAAATTTAAAAAAGTTTTTAAAAAAACTGAATGACAGAAAATTTAAAAAAAAGGTTAAAAAATAAAAAGAAAAAAAATAAATATGGGTTTAAAAATTTTTAATTTAATTTTTTGAAAAAAAATTTTTTTTTAATAATGTTTGTAATTCCCTTGATAACACTTTTTAGCAATTGAAGCTTTAATTAGAAATCTTTCTTGTTTGGTTTGGAAAAGTATTTCCCGGAAAATTTTTAAGGGAATTAATCCCCCGCATTTTCAAAAATTTTTTAAACCCCAATTCCCTTTTCGTTTCCGTTTGAATTTTTCAAAAGCAAATTTACCCCCAAAGTCCAAACCAATTTTAAAGCCAACAAACCCCTCCGATTTAGATTAAAATTTTTTTTTTTTAAAAATTTTCCCCCAAAATATTGTTTGATTTAAAAACCCCCAAAATTTCGAAAAAAAGGCCCAAAATAAAAAATTTTTCAATTAAAAGGCAAAATTGAAATAAAAATTTATTTTTTTATGAATTAATTCCCCAAAATTTTAAATTTGAATCCCAAAAATTTTTAAAAAAACCCAAAATTATTTAAAAAGAACCAAAAAAATTTTAAAATTTTTTTAATTTTTTTTTCAGGATTTAAAAAAGGAAAAAAAAACGTTTTTAAATTTAAATAAAATAAAAAATTTTTCATAAAGGCTATATCATGGACCCAAAAGTAAATTTTTATGAAAAAAAGCAAATTATCATATATATATTTTAAATTTTTAAAAAATCTAACTAGAAAACCCTTTTTACGGAAAAACCCCGCCCGGGGTCATCGTATCAAAACGTATGATCGCTACGATCCCAACGTATCGATGTACCCTTTTGTATCTACCCCCCTATCCTCTAAAAAAAAAAAGTATTTTAACCGATGATAAAAAAATCGAATCGAAAGCAACGATATTCGTACTAGCCCCCAGTAGGTTCCCATTTTTTTTTTTTTTTTTTTTTTTTTTTTTTTTTTTTT
Organism: Gonioctena quinquepunctata; assembly: GCA_018342105.1. Classification (NCBI taxonomy): domain Eukaryota; kingdom Metazoa; phylum Arthropoda; class Insecta; order Coleoptera; family Chrysomelidae; genus Gonioctena; species Gonioctena quinquepunctata. The sequence continues at coordinate 50,987 of JAFIRS010005563.1, forward strand.
TTTTTTTTAAAAAAAAAAAAAAAAAAAAAAAAAAATTTGATAATTGCACTCTTAGGGATGTCTCCAAAGAGAAGATTCTATTGTTCGTTCATTTACGAAAAAATACAAATTTGATCCAAAAAAAGTCGAAAAAAAGCTCTTTCAAGGCGTTGAGGAGTCGACGAAATGCCGCCCTTTGGCCCAGTTCTGAAATATGTTGAATATATTTTTCATAAAATATATTTTGTATAATTCGGAAAAAGTTCGAATGGAATCTGAGGCAAACACTGAAATATAGATTGTAACGCGAATTGTAGGTAGGCCCTTTGACAATTCCGACCAATGGGGAGCTGCATTCGACCCGCTATTTCCATGGTTATCAAAGAATGATAGTTTATTTAAATAGGAACTTTATACACTAATAAAACATCCCAAATCTATTCAAAGACATTTCCTAAATTCATAATCTTATATGGCCATAAGACCAACACTACCATCAATATAAGTATCTATATAAAAGAATTACACAGTAAAGTATTTAAAATCAAGAAGAATGACATGAATAATATATATATATATATATATATATATATTCTTACTGAATATAGCTCTAGGCTGCCAGTTGATAATGATAATAATAATCTTATAGCATCATCTCATTATAAATAGTATAAATGGAATAGTAGTAGTAAATTTTAAATGAAATAAATATGTAATAGCATAAAAAGAAAACACATAAAATACAATGCAAACAAGTTTAAAATTTGCAGTATAAAATCGAAATACGAAAATATTACAATGATTTATAAACCTTTTTTATATTTAACACTGGCTTTGATTTTCCCAAACAGTATTTTTCCAATTCCCAATGATTTGGAAGTGTAAGCCTTGATGAACACTGTGTTTGTAGCGCAATATAATATAGAACCACAAAGCATGTATCTTTGGGATTGTGATTATGTATTTCTTGGAGATAAGTTATTTTTCAGTTAGATACGGAGCATCCACTTGAGTTTATCACAAACTTGAGCATATTTTAATCTGAATCAATCGTATTTGAGCTCGTTTCGTTTCGTTATGAATTTGACGAAAAAGCATATTCCGATCCCAAAACGTACTACCAATTTTGAAAAGGACCATAATCACAAACTCGTCCGCCATTTCAGATTCATGATTTGACAAAGTTTCATAATTTCGACCCCGAAAATATTTTCGTATTTGTTTGACTGTAAACGTTCCAAACTTCTGAACGTATTGTACAAGTGAAAACGAATATTCATTCTATATTCACTAGCGATCGATGGAATTATATGAAAGTAAAGGTATATTTTCTTTATAACACCTATTTTCGTCCTAAATTTTTCCTACTAATCCTTAATATTATGAACAAACAAAATTATTCCGAAGAAGGAAGCCCCTGGTAACCAATAAAGTACTTTTTAATTCGAAAGATGACCAACAGAAATTTCGACCTTTATATTCCTCGAAGGTAGATATAAAGACACAATTTTGCGTCCGATATACAAGCAATATATTCTGGACAAAATGTAATGTGTTATATAATGGGAACAAAATGTACTCGGGATATATATACAATATAATTTATAATTCTTAAAGATTATCTGCAAATGGAAAAACGTTCGACTAATCGTTTGTGTTTTCCCCTCGTTGTCTTGTCTGTCTCGTTCGCCCTCTCGTCTTCCGCCCTGCCGTCCTCGTCCATTCTAGACGCTGTCTTATTTAAGCGGCGAAGTTATCAAAAGTAAGTGAGTAGTTTATTTAAATAGGAATCCCTAATATACACTAATAAAAACATTCAACTTATTCAAAGTACATTCACTTAAAATTCATACACTATGGCCATAAGACCAACACTACCATCAATATGAAAGTATCTATATAAAAGAATTACATCAGTAAAGTATTTAAAATCAAGAAGAATTGACATGAAAATATATATATATATATATATATATCTTACATGAATATAGAACTTAGGCTTGCTCAGTTGATAATGATAATAATAATATTTACTAGCATCAGCTCTCAATTATAAATAGTATAAATGGAATAGTAGTAGTATAAAATGTATAAATGAAATAGTATAGTATAAGTAAAATAGCATAAATAAATCAGAACACATAAAAAACAATCAAACAAGTTAAATTAGCAGTATAAAAAACGAAATAATACAAGAAGAAATATTACAATGATGGTTATAAACCTTTTATATATTTCACACACTGGCGAATTCTCAAATGACATATTCTTCAATTCTCCTGGTAATGATTTGTGAAGCTGTGCCTTTGATGAACACTGTGTTTGAGCAGCTAGCAATATTAATAAGAAACTAAGCCATGTGATCTGGTATTGTGATTATGATTTCAGATAAGTTATTTCTTCAGTTAGATAGGTGTGAGCTCCGACTTGAGATACACAAACTTGAGCATATTATAATCTGGAGTCAAGTCGCCATATTTTGAGCTCGTTTCGTTTCGTTATGAATTTTGACGAAAAAGCATAATTTCCGATCCCAAAACGTCCACATACCAATTTTGAATGGACCATAATCCAAACTCGTCCGCCATTTCAGATTCATGAATTTTGACAAAAGTTTCTAATTTTCGACCCCGAAAATATCTCGTATTCGATTTGAACTGTAAACCGGTTGCCAAACTTGCTGAAGGAAATATTGTACAAAGTAAAAACGAATATTCATTGCGTATATTCACTAGCGACTCCGATGGAATTATATGAAAGTAAATGTGATATTTTCTTTAGAAGCACACTATTTTGCGTCCATAATTTTCCATTACTGACATCTCTTAATATTTATGAACAAACAAAATTATTCTGCAGAAGAAGGGGAAACCTATTGGGTAACCAATAAAGTACTTTTATAATTTTTTCTGCAAAAAATGAACAAGAGACGAACAAAACTGTAACGACCTTTTTGTTTTATTCCTAGACAGGTAGATATAACCAACTTTTGAGTCCGATATACAGAAGCAATATATTCATGGACGCAAAATGTAAAAGTGTTATGATATGGAAACAAAATATACTACGGAAAATATACATATATATATTTATAATTCGTTAAAGATTATCTGACACAATGAAAAAACGTTTTGTTCGCGTATTTTCCCTTCC
>JAFIRS010005564.1:0-54111 GCA_018342105.1 Gonioctena quinquepunctata
GAATATTCTCGAGGTTTGAACTCGTCGATTTTCGGTTGTAACACCTCGAATACCTTCCTTGGTAGGAAGACTGATTTGGTTTCAAATCGGCTACTATTGTGTCCCTGTACTTCGTTTTGACTGCTCTCAATTTCTCGATTAGCATGGGCTTGTTTAGCGGCAATGTTGATAGAGCTACGGTTTCCCTGTAGCTACTGCTCGCAACAGCGTTTATTTCTGCAAGATTCATCTATAATGAATAAACAATCCCTTAAAATGTTTAAAGAAAAAAAGCAGTCCCTCCCCGCAAACAAATAGAAAAAACCCCCACCCTCGATATATGAAGTAAAAAAAAACTCAAAGTACCCTTTTGGCATACAAGAAAAAAGGTTTTGAAAAAAAAAGGAAAACAATAAAATAAAAACTTACGTTTTTAGATGTTTGGTAGATGCACAGACACAAACTCAGAGAGCAAGAAAGAGAGCACTGAATAGAACGATGTTCACAGTTCAGAGGACAGATGAAGAATGAAGCTGACGGTGGGGATCGGTCACCCACATCAATTTCCTACTGCGCAATTCGAAAACTGTCAACTCGACAAAATTCTCAGAACTGGATGATGCAAATCATTTGACCTTGAATATGCAAACGGATCCATCCCGCTTCCATGTCGCCGACAGTGCCTTAGTCCGCTTAGATACAAATACGAATAGTAATCATATGAATGAAGTTATCCCACGGTTCGAGCGTGCAGCTGCATACTCTCTTATCTTGTTAATGTAAACAAACTCTTTCACAAAGGATGCCGCCGCCGATATCTTATCTCAATGTAAACAAAGGATGCCGCCGATATCCGGTCGCTTAAATAAACAACTGATAAGAAGTGCTGACGTAGATAATATTCCTGCAAAGACTTGTCGGTTGAGTCATAGCCGCATCATCGCTGGCTCCTCCCACTTTCCAAAATGGCCGCCGCCATTCACTGATCACGTGACACTTCCTCCCAACCAATGCCGTTGACGGATATTGGTTGACACCCCATTCAATATGCTGCTCGGCTTTGGATAACGGCCGGCGGCTATCACCACGCCGACCTATCACAGCTCTCCCCACCTCCCACTCTCAATCACACACTCCCATACACAACATGGCTGCCACCATTCCGACCAATCACAGGCCACTCATCCCCACCCCTACCCGAAAACCACCCCCTCAACCGCTCGCCAAAACCCACCCCAAAATAGGGGTTGCGCTCGTACCGGCATAGCATATCTACTAGAATTCCTGGAAATCGAGGTGGCGAAGGTGGACCGCACTACGATAATGATGAAGGAGTACTACAAGAAATTGATGAAGACCCAAGTATAACTGTAGGAGAAATCGAACGACGGACGGGTATTCCGAAATCTACGACTCATTCCATTATAAAACGTTACCAATATCATCCATACACTGTGCGTCGCGTCCAAGCATTACTTAGGAGGGACTACTCGGTAAGAGTACGATTCTGCCGTGAAATGTTACGAAGAAACCGTGAGGATCCGAACTTTTTTAATAAAATTCTGTGGTCAGATGAATCTTCATGCAAACGAGATGGATATACGAATATGCATAACTTACACAGCTATAGCCTAGAAAATCCAAATTTAATGAGAGAGGACAGTTCACAACAACAGTTCAAGATAATCTTATGGACGGGAATTTTGAATGACGAAGTAATCGGTCCTTACGAGTTGCCACAAACTTTGAAGTGCAACATTTATCTGAATTTCTTGCAAAATGAACTGCCTCCTCTCTTAGAAAATGTACCTTTAGTACTGAGACAAAGAATGTGGCTTCAAAATGATGGCTGCCCGGCGCATTATGACGTACGAGTTCGGCAATATTTGAATCAAATGTACCCACGACAATGAATAGGACGCCGTGGCCCAATCCTGTGGCCGCCCAGGTCACCAGGCTTAAGTCCATTGGATTTTTTCCACTGGGGCAATTTGAATGAACTAGTTCACGCCACACCTATAACTGACGTGGAACAATTGAGACGGCGTATTCACACTGCCGCTCAGAGAATCGCTGATTCGGAGGCTATAACGCGTTTGAAAAGGTCCTTCTTGAGAAGATGTATCTGCATAAGATCGGATGAGAAACAATTCGAACATTTATTGTAATATTATTCAGTGCGATGCCGAAAAATCGATATTGTGGTTTACATTGTATGTTAATTAAAGAAAACGTTCAATCAGTATTTACTTTTTTACATTTTATTGAATGCTCCTAAGCAATTGATTCGTATAACTCATAATTATTTCATCGTGTCATCTTGATAAGATAAAAATAAAACACATTATCGACAAAGTCGTAAGAGTTGATTTTAGCTCAGAATAACACCACACTCTAATATAATCGGAATACCACTCCTTCCAAAAATAATTATAACAAGTTATATACCATTTTAGAGAAATGCTCAATTTCTTGTGATACATTTCCACCTCCACATGGTTATAGTTTCTTCAGACAATAATGTCAAAGTTGTTAACAAAAAATTGGTGGAAATTAAATCTGACATTCTACCCCCATTTCTCGAAAAATGGTATCAATTTCGGAAAAACTGTTTTGTACGACTGAAAGCATCACTCATCAGTAATCTTCAGCAGCAGAGATATTTGAATTAGTCTTCATTTGTCTTCAATAATCCATGGTGAGGTAGTGATTTTCCAGAAATTCAAAATATGCCCATTATCTCGAAAACGGTGAGATTTTTACTGAGGTGAAATTCTAATATTCTGAACAGTCATGACCTGGTGCCAATATTATATAGGGTGTCCGGTAAACCTTGTACAATATTGGCACTGGTGATAGACCAGGTCATGACTGTTCAGAATATTAGAATTTCACCTTAGTAAAAATCTTACCGTTTTCGATATATATATATATATATATATATATATATATATATATATATGGAAGGAATTTAATGGACATAGCCCTCAGAGAGAAGTGTTAACCGTAGACACGTGTTTTGGGCTCTCGGCCCTCATCAGTACGTTGGAGAAGTGCGAGGATGAACAACACTTGGTAGAAAACGACAAATCAACGGAGTCAACAAACAGAAGCCAGCCGCTCATTATATATATATATATATATATATATATATATACATACTCTTCGTGGTACAGTTGGAAACCGCGATTATCATACATCATCATAAACCGCGATTATCCGGAGGAGATCAAAATCGAACAAGAGATTTTGTGGAAGAGTTTCGTAATTTGAAGTTCAAAGAAGCTTTAGTGACAATCTTAATATCAGATTGGGAGAAAGATGAAATGGCCCCTTTTATTGGAGAAAAGATTATCTATTAAAACTTCGATAATTGCTATAAATTTGAAGTTTTGAATGGTACAGTACAGAAGTCTGTAGATGGGACATTCAGTTGCACATCGCACGACGAAACTGACACAAAAATTGTCCACGACGTTTGAAACATACATGCAACAAACCATAAGTGAATTAAATGTATTTATCAAATGCTCCGATATCCATTTGGATTATAATGCTTGCAAATTTGAATAATAAAAGTAAAATTTGGATGGAAGTCGGCGTTGGGAAAAATAAACGCTATATATAAATGTCACACAATTATGCTCCTATCGCGAAAAATCTCTTTGCGCTGCTCTGTCAGGTTTGTATGCATTTACTGGGTGTGATTATAATCCGCCTTTTTTCAAACGTCCTTTTGATATCTACAAGGATCATCGGAATTCCTGCAAGGCTTCGCTGAATTAGGCAAAATAATGGACAACGATTGTACGCAAGTATTCAATAAAATACAGGAATTTGTTTGCCGTATATGCAGCTTTGAAAAAATCAATAATGTCAATGAAGCTTAATATGACTGCAGAAAAAAAAGACATCGAACAAAAATGGTACTAGCATCACATCATTTGTCCGAGACCCATGAATTTAATTTCGAAAAAACTCAAATTGTAGACAGAGACAGTAATCGTTACAAGAGAAATATCAGTGAAATGGTTCAAATATTCCTGAATGCCACACTGAATATGAAAACAGACACTGGATTAAATGTTCGTACTCTCCAAACAACTTCTGTGTTTCAACGGTTGTGGTCCAGAAAAATAAATACATTTGACGTACTCAATCCACCACATGACAAATAATGTGGATCTTCAACGAACCCGTCTTCCACCGAACATAATTTTTGCCTGAATAATTAAAAAGGTAGATTTCTATTTGGTGTTGAATAGTTGTTTTATCACACTTCGTATCTTCTAGAATTTAGTTACAATCATGTGTATTATACGAGAGAATTACAAATCATGTATTTTTCAGCCTTGAAGAATACCTCAATAAACTTATCATTACTGTGTCCTATTCCCGCTATCCCAAAACACAAATCAAGGTTAAGGAAGTTAAAAACTACACGATATTTGGTGATTTTGAAGTCCTGTTTTCAATTTTATTATTATTATTCCATCATTCATTGTCGATAAAAGAAGAAGTAGTATGCGTATCTCCCAGACAAATCATATTTCCGCTCTTTGGGCTCTGCTGAACAATTTTCATCGTCGGACAGGAATGTGGTATCTGTTTCTACTAGACACACAATATACCATTACAAAACGTGTTTTTTTAATTATACTTCACTTTCCCTACTTAGTTGGAATTTCATAGGTACGCCTAATCAGAATCCCATTACCAAATACACATTATGATTATTATTTGTCCTAGTAGAAATTTCACATAAAATATGAAACTTTAATTTTGAGTGTGAAGTGATTATGATATTTATATTGATTTCGTATTGATATTGACTGTTCGAAATCTTGATAGTTGCTATCATTTTTGTAGATTTTCCGAATCTCATATCAAGAACAAGAAGTACCACATTGAGTTTGGATATAACAGACGTCCCATAAGAGTGGAAAAGCAAGCCGTTCATCTAGCTGACGAACACCAAATCATCCCATATTTTTACCCAGGAAAACAAGATACCAGAGATATCAATACTGATAAAAAGTGAGTGAGCATTCACAGTTATCTCTGATAGAAGTCCATTATAGCTCAAAGTGGAGTAATATAGATGAGGAGGAAATATATTCACAAAGTCATCTCCAGAACTTTTATTATATCAGTAAATGAAATCAGGAATTTAGTAGGATCCATCGTCAGCTCAAGTGAAATATTCTTCAATGAAATATTATCAGTTGTATAAATATTGTAAACAAGAGTTGGGTACTAACATGGAGCGGAAAAAAGAAAGACTATCATATGCGTTAATGTATTAAGAAGTAGACAATAACAGAGGTTGTTTAATTATTGTGTCCAAACTCATAGTATGGTTGTGACCATGAATTGAGGAACAAACAGTGATGGAATCAACCTGTTGTATCCAAAAATTTGGTGAGAGGGTTTTCTCTTTTGTAAGGCTTCCCCGCCCGCACTTAACACCTAACCTAACAAAATAAAACTAAATAATATTTACTTTGATTTCGTTTTATTTTGTATGCTTCCACCACTTAAGTGCGGGCGGAGGGCCCTTGCAAAACAGAAAACCCTCTCACCAAATTTTGTGATACAACAGGTTGATTCCATCACTGTCAAAAAGGGTTTCTCCAATTCATGGTCACAACCATACTATGAGTTTGGACACAATAATTAAACACCCTCTATTATTGGCCACTTCTCAATACATTAACGCATATGATAGTCTCTCTTCTTTCCGCTCCATGCAAGTACCCTCTTGTTTAAAATATCTATATAACTGATAATATTTCATTGTAGAATCTTTTGATCAAGCTGAAGATGGATCCTACTGGACCCGAAACGTGTCCCCCTTCATTTCATTTACTGATATAATAAAAGTTGTGGAGATGACTTTGTGAATATATTTCCTCCTCATTCACAGTTATGATTTTTTCTGTCATTTCACATTTCATTTTCAGTGTGACTTTCTTCAATAGAGATCTGAATCAAGAACAGAAGAGAGCAGTACGGAATATTCTGATCCCCAAATCCGTACCATATGTTATCTTTGGACCTCCAGGTACCGGTAAAACAGTCACCGTTGTGGAGTCTGTCCTCCAGGTTGGTTCATGTTATGTATTCCGTTGCTTGAACTGAATTGATGAAAACTTTTTATCGTCAATTTTTCATTGATTTCAATAAGTCACATCTGTTTACCGAACTTTTTTTCGTGTATTATTTTGAACGGCTATACAACAAAATGCAAATATAAATACATTTTATTGAGCACTTGATACCGACAACTCTGGGAGGAGTTCTGAGGACGTTTCCGTAGTTTAGTGGCCACGTAAAAACTGTCAAATAATATCACATTATTTAATATGTGAGTGAGTAGGCGAGTCGAATAGATGGCTTTTGTAGAGCTTCCAGTTTATCTTTCCTCGCAGATGAATGTCCAAATAATGTATTTCAATAAGTCTAGGCAAGGAAACTACAACCATCTTTTTTCTAATCTTTCAGAAAAAATCAACTGGTAATGTCCCGTATTTTTTCTAAAAGAAGTATGAAGCTGGAGCACTGTGAAATCGCTTCATATTGTCGATGATAATGTAGAACCTATCCTGCGTAATACAGTTAATCAGTAAGAATATCAGTTGCTATGTAAAACCATTTTAAACGGAGTCCGTCTAGAAAATACAACGCTCTATTTATAGTTTATGTCGCAGACACCCAGAAGGGATCAATGCACTCAGACGAACAACTAAAGCAAAAACGGTTAATACATATATTAATAATGAATGTTTTTGTAGACTTCATAGATTAAGTGTGTACGTTCAAGGTTGGGTTTAAAAGCAGCTTTAATAGCTGAACCCCGCCTATTCACCATTCTTGTTGAATATTCAATTGTAAACCACAGTCATAAATTTGATAAGCATTGGCACCTTGAATAAATAATACTACTAACCAAAAACAATTTATGAGAATATTAAAATGTTAGAGCGTAATAAATATTTGAGCTTGCTGAGAGCGAACCGCATCGTTTTGAAATCATAATTATCATATAACCCCCGCATAAAAAGTTTTTTAGATGATAATTGAATAACTGCAGGGCAGATCATAAATCGACAATTACCCTTTTGAACTTCATAAAACTGAAACTACGGTAATCATTTCATTAAATCATTTATGAACTCTATTCGACACAGAAGGCTATATAATTTAATGAACTCGTATAAAAATTGGATTAAAACGACAAGATCATAAAAATTATATATGTAGTTGTTTTCCTTGATCCTGCATTAAGGCGGTTTCTCCACGAGACAGTTGAATTAGGAAATTCTTGAAATTGACATACGTATTGTTTAACATGTGAACAACACCTCTATAAAATTTCAACAAGTTCCACCATCCCTAACCCGAGATATATATAATTGAAGTTGACTCAATTAACACGTAACATATGGACCATGCATAGGCAAACAGCACATTATTAATTCTACCGTCAGTACTAAAATCAAGAAGTTCATGAAAAACGAGGAGGAGCTAGAGCAGGATACCACAGATATTGTGAAAAAAAATCGAAGTGATTGACCATCTAGTTTGACAGATATTATCTTGAGAAGTACTAATGTTTAGGCTGCATACGATATATTTCGCAAGCGAATGAGCGAATGGTGGGGAACGGAACGGAGAGACGGCAACAGTGTACGCAAGGCCAGGCGCTAAGTGATTGACCATCTAGTTTGACAGATATAATCTCGGGAAGTACTAAGGTTTAGGCTGCATACGATATATTTTGCAAGCGAACGAGCGAATGGTGGGGAACGGAACGGAGAGACGGCAACAGTGTACGCACGGCCAGGCGCTCAGTTTGAACAGCTCACATGCGTCGTCTGCATAGGCAACCTTTTCTGTGTTTTGAGGCATAGCCCGGATAGTTCCGTCAAAAAGTTTACTCGCAATGTCAGATCAAAAATACTTTTAGAATAAATTTCACGAAAGCAAATGATATTCGTACTATATCTACTGCCACCGAGTACGTATATATGGGCTTTACAAAGTTATTGATTACGATCCGAACGAATTATCAAATTTTAATAATTTCCTAATTCAACTGTCTCGTGGGAAGACCACCTTAAGGTATTCTCTTCAATATCTATTCCGAAATAACTTCTGGTTATAGACTCCGTTTTTCCTTTTTGAATCATATTTCTACCCATCATAGAACCCGAGCAATTGGACTATTGCGCCACCCTGAATATTCATGCTAACACCTTCAATAAAAAGTGGAGTATCCGATGATGAAGAATATTCTACGGCGGTTACTAGACTGAATGCTTCCTAATTTACTCGCCATCATTATAGTCAATGATTAAAAAAAGTTTGCGTATTAATCAGAAGCGAGGTTTGGATGATTGTGATTTGCAATTCGGAGAACTTCTGTGTTTTCAATATAATTGGCTTCTTGTATTTTCCACGGAATCATTCTTTCAATAACTTCCGTATTCCTAATCTAATTCTTCGGATTCTGCAGTACGGTTTCCAAGAAAAGGAGCCCGCTAGAATTCGTCTTGAATATATATTGATACCATAAGATGATGATAACATTCATAAGTATCATCATTCATTGTCTACATTTTCTTAATCTCATTGCAACCAAAGTAAAATATTATCTCAGCCACAGTTTTATATCGTTTGGAAGAGTTTCTCAACATGGAAAATTGGTTTTGAGAAATTATCTCCACGGTACTTGACATCTCGAATTTTTTATATATCCATTTGGGAAAGATGTTGTTCTCGCATATTTTCCAAGAAAGACTTTCACGATCGTTCTGATTACAAGTGGTTCTTTGTGTATTGTTGATATAGAAATAGTTTGCCCACTGTGGTAATCTGTATGCCAACATATACCAGGTTCCGCTAGTGCAACTCCTTGAAAGTTTTTTTTTTTATAGATTTGGAAAAATGATCCAGGCGCTAGAGTCTTAATTTGTGCCCCCTCCAACGCAGCAGCTGATGAAGTAGCAATTAGATTAGTCGATACCATACCTCATATGGATATCTTTCGTCTACTTGGAACTATTTATGGATCACACGAGGAAAAGAGGATGCAGAAGATCAGACCTATAACAAATGTCGGGGAAGATGGCGTGTTCTACATGCCATCAATGGAGACTCTTCTCAAATACAGGGTTCTTCTAACGACTATTGTGACAGCGGCAAAGTAAGTTTCGTTGTGTCTTATTTGAGAATAAACTAAGCTAATCATATTTTTGAAAAACTTGAATTTATGTAATACAACTCTCCACTACACGCGCCCGCGGCATTTTCTCGCCGTAGTGTTGAATTTATAAATAACTATTTTGGCATTTGTAAAATCTGAATAAAAATTTTAACGCCTAAAATATTTTCTTCAAAATATATGTAAAATATTTTGTAAAATAATACATTTTCGGGGCATCCCTCACACGCGTGTGTTATGTGAGCAGATGTACTGGGAAATCCCTCCAATGCGTTTGTCGGTGTACGCAGTTTGAGCGGGAAATCCCCCACTTGAGGTTGAACTTGTGTGGCTCTTTTAGTTCAGACAGTATAGGCGAATCTTCAATACAAACCGCGTTATTTTCTAATCGAGATAATATGTCTTATGAAAGAGAAGCACACCGTTTGTCACGATTGTATAATGAACTGAATAATGATGAAGATACAATTCATAATTCATTATTATAGGTTGATGATTCTGATGTAAGCGATTTTGATCAAAATGTTGCACAAGAATCCAATTCTGAACAAACTGCTTCCGGCCAAAGCGGCAAGCTCGACGTGCCGCAGAGTTTTTGGCAAGACATGGGGTTTGAAGTCGAAAATGATATACTGGTCATATACGATTATCAAACCCAGGGTCACTTATGCCCCATTAGTATGGTAGCCAAATACCCAACGGTTCCCGGCACAAATCAAGCTGCAAAAAGTGCAGCAGTTAGCCTCTCTGGCAATCACAGGGGCGATGTTCACATGCCCCCTGCAGCGCTAGAAGTAATGCTGAACCTTTCGCCACTGCACTTGCGTGTAATGAAGGAAGCTGTGATAGTCGAGATCAACCAAGTTATTTCAACGTAACAATGTGTAATACCCTCGACTGAAGCAACGCGACACTAAAAAGTGAAGGACTGTTTTAATTCATCTGCTATTAAATTAGAAGGCTGGAATGCAGGGTGAGTTCCAACAAAGAATGTAAAATCTCGTAAAATATTTGATATGATAACACCACTCATCAAAAATGACTCATGAATATGTTACGACGACAGCGACGACATAAAAGTTAAAACAGACTGAAAATAATTCCGACAGGACATTTATTTTTATTACCATTGAGCTCCACGCCGCGATAGATTATTAACGATTCTCCGACAGCCAGGATGAAGTATTAACGCAAAAAGAATGCGATAAAAATATGCCGCGGAGGAAATTAATGTCCGAAGCTATAATCCATTACTGTGGAACCAACACGGCACCTATTCAATACCGAGAAGGGGTCCTAGTGGGGAGATTCTATATAAGATCGAAGTCAAAAGTAAACAGAGGCAGATCAGATCAGAGTCAGAGAGTTCAGTTTCAGTAAAAGCCTTCAGAGTATGAAGCGCATTAGAGTAGAATCAAATTTCATCTAGTGAAGATACGATACGATCTTCTGATACGAAACAAGTGTTGACTTCGTAAATTATTCGTAAAGTAACCAATTAATCAAAAGTATCCAGAAAATAGTGGAAGTGTAAACAACAGAAATTATCTCAGTAATAATTCGACGAATAGAATTAAAATTTTCCAAAGAAGCTTAATAATCATACTACGAACCAGTGAACACGTAATAAAAATCGGTAATTTAAAATAAAATTCAAGTAACATTGAAACGTGGTGTGGTATCCAGTCGAGGGTGAGAAACCTCACGGATTTATCTCGAACATGAATGATATTTGTATGCCTCCTATTAACGGAGATATTAATTTAAACTTCACATGGAGCCTTTGGTTGCGGGAAAACAGCAACTTCGTTACAAGGAATACATCAATTTGGTAGACTGATGGTGAAGATACAAGATGGGCGAAAGGGCTGGAGTGGCAGTGATGGGTCTCAGTTCTAGGCTCCCAAAACCCCTAGACAACAAATCCTCAACGAGTTTTCAAGCAGTATCCATACTATATACACTTGCGCCCAAGAAAGCCTCGCAAGGGCGCAAAAATATATATCCTGTCAGGTAGCCACACAGCACTGAAAGCTCTAGAGTCACACATTTGTCTATACTGACATGCGACTGCAAACTCTCCCTAATACAACTGACTATGAACAATCAGGTCACTCTGATGTAGATGCCAGGTGATAGGGTAATCAAAGGTTATAGCGAAGCAGACATACTTGCCAAGGAAGGAGCAAACACTCAATTTCCTGACCCAGATCCCTTCTGTGGTCTTTCCAAAGCTAATATTGAGTTATAGGTTAGGCGCTGGGAAGCTGACCAAATCAAAATCCATTGGAATAAGTTTTCAGGACAAAGACAAGCGAAAAGGCTTCTGAGGCCATCGCCAAAGAAAGCTAAACAGTTGGACAAGAAAGACTTGACATTGTCTTTTGATATATAACCTCAAAAAACTGGATAGATCAGGCAGTTAACTGTGTCGTTATTGCGAGAACTTCGCTGAATTTGCAGAACACTTGCTTTGCAACTGTCAAGCGCTGTTTTGCAAAAAGCTTGATTTTTCGAAGGGGTTTCATTAACGCCCTCAGACATCAGAAATTCAGCTCACAAAAAACTGATAAACTTCGCGAGGAGTCTCGGATTCCTGGGCTTCGAATAGATAAAGGGTATTGTAAAAATGATCTTTAGGTCGAAGTAAGGAGATGCTGAAAAGCTCACCTATAATCTATAATGATAAGCATCCCATGAGGCCCGAATTCATAGGTACAACGAAAAAAAAAAGTAATTAGACATCTTCCTGGTCCAGTGAGAAATGGTAAGAATGCAACAAGTTTTCTTGATTCATGTCGAGTTTTTTTCTCTGTCGATATGTTGCAAAAAATTATCAAACCAACATAAGAATTAGAAGCTTAAAACAAAACTATTCAAGAACGCGCGATTGCATATAGAATCAAAATTTTCGCCTGAATTAATGCAATAACCTTCAACTGTTCCCACTTCAAAATATATCGTAGGGAACAACAAAGGGGTGAATTTTGGGAGATAAGTGGTGAAAAGGTTGGTAAATCACTTGAGTGGTAGGAATATCACCTGTGATATTATTTCATTATTCAGTTTATCTTGCCTAAAAATTGCTTATAGTGTTTCCAATGTCAGTTGAATGGGCTGGAATCAGAATAAAACATTTTTATGGCTGTACGAAGCCAAATTAGTCGGTCACTTCAACAATTTACCGATCAATTGAAAGTGAGATTGTCTCAGTCAAAGCTGGGGTGAGCGGCCGTCTCGGATGGTAACGCCCAGGACATAAACCAAACATCAGTAGCACCAGACTGGGAAACGGTGGAAAGCTTCAACTGCCGACTCAATATCATTTTTTTGTTGTGTTGCTCCCTGAATTTAGTTCTCATCGTATAGATTTTGAATAATTAAATGGCATAGTTTTTTATATTGACATTTAAATTTTTTTGACAGATGTCAGCTGGAGAAATAATTTCGACTGTTCTGGATACAGTTTGTCAAAAGCTTTCAAATGATATATTGCAATTCGAATTTCGTGCTATGTAGTTTCTGTCATTTTTCAATAGTGACACTTCTGTTTGACAGATGACAGCTTAAAACTAATGGTCGCATTCGGGGCTTTATTATACTCTCTTAAAAAATCGCTGTCTTTATAGCGTTTTCCTATTACGTCTGATCGACAGGGGTCCTATCTGGCGAAACTAACAAACCGTCTTCCGCCTCAGAGGCAACGCTGATGCTATCCTCTGCTACACTACAGGGGCTCTAGCTAGCGAGACTCACAAGCTGTGACGCCCTGGATCAACCAGGTCGTTTGAACGTAAAAATTTCGTGAATTTCAGAAAAGGTTTTATACTACAAAGCAATGGTGCCTCAGTAAACTGCGCAAAAGGAGCTGAATAATGAAATTTTGAATCATTGAACGCGTAAAAATTGGAACTCCAGAATAAAAATCATTTAAGCATGAAACGAGGTGTGGTTCTCTATAGTCAAGGGTAAGAAATTGCATGCATTGTTAGTTGGCCAGTTATTTATATTGTGATGAAGAATCATTCAACTATTTGATCATCATAGTGGGTTCAAACCTTGGATCAACCAAAAGAAATAATGATAGCAATATCCAAGTAACTGAATTACTGAACAGTTATTTTACTAGGCGTACTATATTTGTTTTATTATCAAGTTTATCTTATATTCAAATTCATTCTGAATTCATTTTGGTTTTGAATTATTCCATGTGCATAATTCGTAATTTTTATACAATATAGATATATTATTATTTTCATAATTGTATTATTTCCGAAGGCTCCTATAAGATCAGTGGCGTATCACAGGTAAACCTTTTCCCGCTCATATACCGTTGAGAACTCCTACGATCTGCTCCGCAGATATCTACCGTTGTTTTTCTTCGGATTATTAACCCCCAGTATAGTTGAGGATTAACCTTAACAACATTAAGGAGCAATCGTACCCAATGGTATCTCATAGGGTTAATTTTTCATTCTCTATAAGATCAGTGGCGTAACAGATTGGTGTTGCACCCTTTATATGGCTGGTCGTAACAGAGCCGTCTTCCACCTCAGAGGTAACGCTGGTGTTATCCTCCGCTGAACTACAGGGTCTCTAGCTGGCGAGACTAACAAGCCGTCTTCCGCCTCAGAGGTACCGCTGATGTTATCTTCTGCTCCACAGGAACTCTAGCTGGCGAGATTAACAACAAGCCGTCTTCCGCCTCAGAGGTAACGCTGATGTTGTCCTTTGCTATACTACAGGGACTCTTGTTGGCGAAACTAACAAGCCTTCTTCTGCCTCAGAGGTAACGCGGATGTTATCCTCTCCTTCACTACAGGGGCTCTAGTTGGCGAGACTACTAACCTACATGAAAGCTAATTCGATGAAACTTGAAATGCCTACTGTCTCAGAGCAATCACAAAAATTCCCGCACACGATACACCTTCGACTATCGTTCACAAATAATCATGCTCACTGGTTGGTTTCCACAAATTCGGCACCACTGGTTCACTAAAGGATTCTGGTTGTCGCGCGCGTGACTGTTTGGACCGGTCTTGGTGGTATACTATCCCTTTGGAGGCGCTCTGAAATAAGTTCCAGTCGTTTTTCTCCTCTTTACTGATCCCTCTCTACCAAGTAGGCGACGTTCATGCGCGAACCGATTTTAGGGACTTCGCAAAATTTTTATACAAATTATACTCAGAACATTATATTTACCATACTTGTAAAATTTCCTCTTACACCACTTCGGTAATGTGTTCGGAAGGCCTCGTATCGTGATGTTCACTTCGCTTCTTCGTGCACAACTGAAATTCTCCAAGCCCGCTGTGTGGAATTTTCAGCTTGAACTGGCGTAGTTCCAATTTTTCCGATTCGGAAATATTACCTTCTCGAAACTTTTATGTCGGTCCAATTGGGATTAGAAATATTGTACATGAATGGTAATTTTATGATTCTTAATGGAGATATGTATTAAACCTCAACAGGGCGTTTTGGTTGTCTAAATGAATACTGGAGAATAGTAACTTCGTTACAGTGTCAAAAACACGTTCCAAAAAAAAAAATATTTTTATCACTGGCGACTTTGTTCGAGGTATAAATTCATAATGACACTCCACTAATTCGTTTGAAACCAAAATTGATATCGTAAAGATATTTTTCTGTTCAATATTTTTTCCTCGGGATCATTATCTGAAATATAATAAGGAAAAAGTTCGATTGAAGACCAAATGAGCACACTACCTATTGTTCACGAAATATGATCAGATTTTGTTTTTTCGTACTTGTGGATCATTTGGATATTTTTCAGGCTCCAATGTATGCACAGCTCTTGAACGCCATTGAATAATAATAATATTTTCACGCTCATTATCACCGATTGTTGAAACAGTCGAATTTTTTTATTTTAAAATTATTCCATGTGAAATATTTGTTCTACATCAAAAGAGATCCGAGAACATATGTCGAAAAACATGTACGAAAACTTTTTAACAAAAAATTAAACCGACGAAAAAATCAACTGAAAAGCAAAAAATAAAATAAATTTTCTTAGTCTAAATGATAATTGAGCTCCTAAACTAATGTGAGTCGGCGCCAAAGAACAATTATCGAAGATCATTATATTACTTTGAAAGGAGTAATCAAAAGGCAGCCGTGCATCTCGCTGCCATCATTTCACGCTTTACCTAATTCAATTGCTAGTTTGTTTGGCGCCGAATAAAAATCAGCTACAATAGTTTAGGAGCTCAATTATCATTTAGACTAAGAACATTTATTTTATTTTTTGCTTTTCAGTTGTTTTTTTTTCCTGGGTTTAATTTTTTGTTAAAAAGTTTTTTCTTCAATTTTTTGTTGCTGAAATCTACTAATTACTACCTACTAGCTTACTTCAACTATTAACTATTAAATAATATGATTTTCCATTTCAACTATTCATTGTTATAAAATATAAATTAATTTTGAAAGTTCTGGTTAGTTGATTTCATCACTTTGTATATAATTCCATCCTTTCATAGAATGTAATCATTTTGACGGATGTAGGTGGGTCTGTCAATGTCAACTACATATGTGTGCGAAAGTTCACAAGTGAAAAATCAATCATTCCCCATTTTTCCACCCATAGGGGTGGATCATTTCATCCCAAATCAGAATATGATCAACTATGAGGTATACCCTTTCTAATTAAAAAAGAATAATCCAAATCGGAAAACTAAATACAAAGTTATACCTGATAGAATCGGTTAGCGGACTAAAATTCAGAGGGTGAACGATCAATATCCTTCATTTTGCTACCCTTAGGGATGGATTTTGTTGTTCAAATTGAAATGGGACCAACTTCGGAGTACACCCTAGCCAATGAAAAGAGAATAATCGAGATCGAACCGCTCTGTGAAAAGTTGTGCGTGATCATACATAAAAAAAAAATTAAGAAATATACGCGTCGAATAGAGAACCTCCTCCATTTTAGTTTCGTCGGTTAAAAATGAAAATAATTGTCAACTTTTCAGGGAAGCGAAACTTCTATTGGGTTCAAAATAATTTTTCACATTCACTTATCCCATAACCATCGATTTCAACAACAAAATTCGTTTCCTCGAATTGTTCTGAAACTAGCTTTTCGAGATAATTTGAATACACTATATGGAGAAATTCGAATCCTGGCTAAATTTTATAACTGAATTGGAGACTTGCCAAATTCCTCATTCAACATTCCATCGGAATACGTTGGAATAATTCATGAATATTCATACAATGCAGAATTTGCTATGGGTATTACTCCATAGACATTGATACGGGAAAATCCACACAATCCTTCTTTAGAATATTCCTAAAATGTTCATATTTGAATTTTATTCGCGCCAAACAATCAGTGTGGATTGATTCTGGAAATATATCATTCATATTTAGGAATATATCAAGTAATTGGGTTGAACAGTGCTCTCAGATTTAGGACACACATTACTCATATTTTGAAGCGAGGGTACATGAACCTTAAAATCATTTATTCAAGTACAAATATATTAAACAAGCATTAGTGCTTTCACATGCTAATTACGCAGACGTAGTTTATAACCCGGGACTACTGAAATTAGACATAATGCGGCTACAAAAACTTCAAAATTCTTGCATCAGACTCATCACAGGCACAAGAAGACGGGAACATGTTTCACAGCATCTCAAAAATCTTGGTTGGCTCAATATGGAGGCCAGGTGCATACTCCATTCCGCTTCGATCTTCCACATCTTCCACAAAATTATAACAACTTTAAAGCCACCTCACCTATTCAGAAAGTTATCTTCCAGAACAGATATACACAATCTGAACTTAATATTTCGGAATAACTTGACAGCGCCTAAACACAGAAATTCTTTCTTCCGTGGCTCCTTCTCGTATCAGATTGTTCGCTTATACAACCGGTTACCGACTGAATTTGAATCATTTTCACTCAATACGTTCAAATAAAAACCGAAACAATATTTATTCGAAAACATCTTCCCGTATATTGAAATATGATGTAAAAGGAATTTGAATTGGCACACCCCTGTTTTCAACTTCTATGAATATTTTCGTAACGTAATAATTTCCTGCAATATTTTATTTTATATATTTTTTTTCCTATATTTTTGTTATTTTTTTATTTTTATTCTTTTTATATTTTTTTATTTTTGTAATGAATATTTTGAAATTAAGCATGATCATGAATATATTTTGATGGTTGGATGGAAGAGCAAGCTCTGCAATGATGTTTCATGCGCAGATATTGAATCCTGCCTTTTGTTAGGTTTTATGTACAGAGTATGTAACCTTTCAATGAAAGCATTTATTATTATTATAAGAAATGATGGATGAGGGGTTGAAATGAAAGCTGTGTCATTCCTAATACATCTGTTCCTGTTAGTGTACTCAATCATAATCATACCTGCTGAAAATGGTCCAGTCAGTGCAGGTTCTTGCCCTACGAAAGGTATTGTGTATGTTATTTAGTTCCGAACTGAAAAACCCAAGTTTTCGACCTTGGGGGGGGGGCAGTATCGGCGCGGTCCGCCATCTTGGATTCAAGGTACAAAAAAAATTATCTCGATCCTACGACAAAATTCCCTGTTTTCTTTGTAAGTCTGATGTGTAAGGAGTGGGGTGTCGGCACGGTCCGCCATCTTGGATGAAAGGTACATTTTTTTCTTCAAAATAATTCTTCGACGTCCCATCAAACATGTTATGTGTGGGCCTCTAGAGCGGGCCATGATCATGATACATCGTCGGCCCGGCTATCCCGTGTCGCGATGGCCACCAGTAGGCCTCCAGACTACCACCGCACTTATAACAGAGCGGGCCTTCAGCGGATATACAGAGTTAAGATGAACTGATATTGCATGGTACAGATTATGGTGCGATGGCGGGTATCCTACTAATCAACCGCATCATCTATGCAAATATACAGGGGCGTCCAATTCAAAATGCTGTGCATGGAAGTATAGGGCATATCTTGGAAGGCAATGAGCGTAAATACGGTTTCAATGAAAACAAAATGGTCCATATAAGCGCCTAAGAACAATCGGAAACAGTGAAATTTCAATGACGAGGTCATTATTATGCACAATAAATTCACCAAACATTCAGAATCGACTGGTTCATGGACTAGATATAAACAATTCATGGTTTTCACTCTCTGAAGCCACTAATTGTAGAGGATTTAGGAAAGTATTGAGCCAGATTGTTCCTATATAGTTATCTAAACAGGCAACTTTTTCTCCATTTCAACCATTTTTATTGTTTCCAAGATACTCATCCCTATTTCCCAGATATTGCATTTTAAACTGGCCTGGAAAAATAGTTATCACTAGTTCGAATTAATTTTTTTTATTTCAAGAAACAAATTTTAATACATTTAAATCACTTGCCTGCACAACATAGGTTCCTGAGGATTTGTTTACGCATTATTAGTATTGAATATATACCTACAAACAAAGTCAGCGTTATGGTAGGGTGTGGATGGGCTACCGTCCAGGGCGGCAGGCATGAAGGTGCGCCGGCCTAAGGCCGAATGCGCATCCTTCATGTATGTCCGCTCCTGCAAGGTGCATATCGTGACTAGTTGCACGAAGCGGAAAAGTGGAACAACAATAAATGTTCATTTAATTTTTGATCTCCATTTCCTAATTTTTTTTTCATTCGTGTGAGTTGGAAAGCAGATAAAAAATCTTGCCCAGGGCACCGGAAGTGCTAAAACCGGCACTGCCTCCAAAACAGAAGTTTATTACTTAATATATCAAAAACATAAATAAAATAATTTTTCCATTCCATTTTGAGAGAATTTACCGATAACACTGTTTTATAAGCTATATATTTTGGTATAACAATGAAACATGATGAGTAAAACGAATAAATATAATGAAAAATAAAAAATATCCCATTTAGGAAATATATATAAAAATATAAAAAAAAGTATTATTTGGGTGGCAGGTACTGTTCAATGTAAAAGTCCACTATTTTATCATGTTTGAGAAGTTCTCTTTGCTCGACCTCCTTCACGGTCACCAGCAGTTCTTAGACATGCCTTGATGGTTGTCTCAACATTATTAATTGTACAATCCTTTGACATAGGATTCTTCCTGACTGACACTACAAATAAGAA
This sequence comes from Gonioctena quinquepunctata, assembly GCA_018342105.1. NCBI lineage: Eukaryota > Metazoa > Arthropoda > Insecta > Coleoptera > Chrysomelidae > Gonioctena > Gonioctena quinquepunctata. The sequence continues at coordinate 19,324 of JAFIRS010005564.1, forward strand.
TTTGGAATGAGTATATGAATTTTCGTCGAAAGGAAATTCATGTTTCAAATATAAAATATGGCCCATGATTCGAAGAGAAAAAAAGAGCCAAAAGAACTTACCATGTATCAATTGGATCAAGTTTTTAAGATCTTTGAAACCATTTTTCTCATTTCGACCTGTCCAATTTGTGTGGATTGCCAATTCATTAGTAATTAAATTGCAGAGAATTTTCTGCATGTCTCATTATCATCCTTGCCTCCAATGTATTGTAGCATAGAACACTAAAATGAAAATAAAAGCAATAATAGTCATAGGCAGTGAAGTAGAAGATTCAATGCAGCTGCTGGATTCGAATTATTATACTGCCCATAATTTCAAAGGAAGATATACACATGTTTGAATGTCTCAGTTTAGCACAATTTCAATGCAGTTGAAATGTTACTTCAGTGTGTGTATACTTCATCACATTTTTTTCAACAATATGAAATGGAAAAGTTGACTTACCATTTCAGCAAATTGGGTTTTGTCTGATCAATCATCATTAAATCCTCCTTCAACAACAGAATTAGTGTCCATGAAGTTATCAGAAATATCAATTTCCATATGTTTTGCTTTACTGGGTCCAGGCTGACTATCAACATCAAGATTTCTACGAGAAATGTCGTTTATCATAACCTCAACCTCTACAGTGGAGACCATATCCTCAAGAGCATTTTTCTCAAGGCGCTGTTTTTGACGAGTGCTCTTTGTGATATACACGAGTTTTCTAGAGGAAACATTCTGATGGTATGATGATATATGAATATATAGCAAATGATGTAGGTATACTTACTTTTCTGTGTTTTCGGACATATTTGCTTGCTCTAAAGTTAAAAAGTCCCTTGTTCACCGAATAGATCAAATGACCACACACCAATCTGAAAAAAATTCGCCTATTTTTTACAAAAATAACCAAACCACAGTCACCAGATAAAAAACAAAATACGCGATTTGCGATTTGGCATCCCACACGAAATCAGTAGTAGGGCCAACTGCCAACGTGATATTCAGTAATGCCAATGTTGCATTTTCATTACAGCACAGCACATACTGTGTCAAAACGACATCGGCGCGATTATCGCAAATCTTTAACGGGCAATTCCTGGCTAAACTTAAAACATCCATAATAAATATGCGTATGTTCAGCCAAAGCGGCAAAACTGATATCATGCCAATTATTTGCCGACATCGGTGTGCCGCTGCCGACATCTGACCGCCGTTAACAGCTATGGCCCGTCAATTTACCGCTCATTAATGTTTGCTGGGGTGAACGTGAACATTCTTCCAACAAATCGCCCAACTGTCTCATTTCAATCAATCATTCATAGCTTGTATATAATTGTAATTTTGTGAATTTAAAGTCGACTTATTTTCACACTTCCATGAGGTAGAGTGAACGGCGAGTTTTGTTAAAATGTGGTAGGTACCCTCATTAGGCCTAATCCGCAGATGTTCTTTTCTTTAAATTGAGTACGACTCTTATTCCGTAATTTATGTCCCCGAGAATATTCCAATTATTCTTTTCTCTTTGATGGTCCTGCTTGGTTGATGTTTTTATAATCGTCTTCGTTGTCAGGATTATCCTTCAACACATTTTCCGCTCTGAAAATCTGGTCTCCCAACTATGTCATTGCCTCATCTTTGTCGTCGCTCTCGATGATGACCTCTGGTGCATTCTCGTATGATTCACCATTGCAGAATCCGGTTACAACAGAGGACTTCAACCCACTTTTTCTGCAGCCACATGATCCACCGCATTCTTTTTTGCAATTGCACGAAATGACATTCAATAAGGTAGGGGAGGGACTCCTACATTGGACCATTTTTCAATTTCATTTTCTGGGAGAGAAATAACAAAATTTCCTGTCATCGTGACTACGAGATATCGAAGTACGTAACCGAAGCTATCTTAAAAAAATTAACAACCATTGCGGGTGAACTTTTGCCAATGGTTTTTTGAAAAAGTGTATGAAAATCCATTATTCGATATTGAAATTTTATTCACCGATCAGGCCAATTTTTCCAAAAACGCCATCTAAAACTTTCACAATAATAATTTTTGGGCTGGAAAAAACCCACATGCAATCTTGGAATCTCGTCACCAGAAGCAGTTTTCCGTTAACGTGTTGGCTGGAATTTGAGGTGATCATTCAATTGGACCCTATTTTCTTCATGCGAGGTTGAATGGGCATAATTACCGGCAGTTTTTAGAAGAATAATTGCCAGCTTTGATGGAAGATGTTCCTATTTTAGTAAGAAAGTGACTGTGGTTTATGCATGACGGGGCGCCAGCGCACTTCAGTGCTCTGGCGCGAAAATATTCAAACCAAAATTACAATAATCGCTGGTTAGCTCGCGGAGGACCACAGGCATGGCCGCCTAGGTCTCCGGACCTCAATTGTTTAGATTATTACCTGTGGGGTCATCTTAAAACATTGGTTTACAGCACACCAATTCATACTGAAGAGCAGTTGAGAAATCGTATCATAGTTTCTTGCGCAACTATTAGAAACAGTCCATTTTCCATTTCCCAAAGAGTACGTTAGTCCATGAGAAAAAGAGCAGAGGCATGCATATTTGCAGGAGGGTCACATTTTGAACATCTGATTTAATTTATTTCTTTGTGCGTTCAGGGTAATTTTGTGTTAACATACCAAAATGTATTTATTTTACCGTTTAAAAATCATTCTCTTGAATAAATTTTCGTTTAAAGTAACATAAATTATTTTTTCTCGTAAGTGGTGTAGCGAGGTGCAAATGAATGAATTGTATTTTTCTATGCGAAAACCGTAAGTCAACCAAAAAAAAACAAATCTGCTGCCAGAAAGAATGATGATTCAAAAAATAATTTTTATAAAAAAAAAAGCAGTGGCGTATCACTTTTCTCTTCGAAATGATTCAGTGCAAATCCCGCACGAACGCCACTGGTAAGAATGAAAAATTATGTTGTACAACAGAAAATGCGTTTTGATGCATAGAAGATGCGTACTACGTTTCACAAAAATATCTAGGGTCATACGAAAAATATCATAAAAAAAATATAATTTTCTTAAAATTTCAGCACCCTGTAATTTGAAAGTTAAGACCTTCAGAACATATGTTCATATGAAGTTTTTTTCTCAAAATTGACCCAAGAATAACCCACGTAAATATTAGCATGTTATTAAGAAACACCCTATAATCATAAACCAATTAGGAAAAAACTACTAATTATTGTTACTGATAATGACCACAGATTCCTCATTCCATCAATAGAATTAGCTGAGAACATGGAAGTTCACAGAAACGACAAAACAAATAAAAAATCGTTTATATATATTTGAACCCTTTATGTATCCAATGCCGCGCGAGAACTCTATTTCGTCATTGAGAAGAGCCAGAATCGTTCAAAATAACGATTAATCCAATAAAAAAATAATATTGTTCAATTGTAATTATTATTTTGAAGTATACTACGATATCCATGTATATTCATTAATTTGCCACCTAAAATCTGTCTGAGTGCAATTTAAAAGTTCTTATCTTTTTCCATTGCCCATGATTATGGTTAAACCGAAACGTCGAGATGTATTAATTATCACCGCTCCCATTACGAATAATTCATTCCGCTATTTCGTCAACTTAATTGGAAGAAATGACACAACATCGAGTACTTCAATAGCTACTAGATTAATTCCTTATATTTATATGTGGAGAATTGATGAAACAATTTTCCATTTGTCGAATCTGCTGGCTTCTGTGAAAAAGGAAAGGCTTTTTATATTCATATAATTTCATTATTTTATGACACAGTACGAACCTTATTTTCCAGACTTGTGAATGGTGGAGTTCCAGAAGGGCATTTCAGTTATGTTTTCATCGATGAAAGTGGATATGTTACTGAGACGCAGACCCTAATCCCGATTGCTGGTATTTTGTCGAACGCTGGCACAAAGGGAAAGATTCAGGGCAAAATCGTTTTAGCGGGAGATCCTAGACAATTGGGTGCACTTGTACACTCGAATTTCGTCAAACATTGTGGATATGGTAAGTTTAGTATTTTCTTCAGGAGAAATTATGTTACTATGCAAAGGGCGTTCCGTCAGTATCAAAAGAGGCAATATATTTCCTTCGTGTTTCGAATCGTATTTTCGATCATATCTGCGATTAAGTGCGAGTGTAACTTGCACATTGAGGGTGCCGTGCTATTAACTATTTTGTATAAAGTACTGCGAAAAATTAGTATGTTGTTTATGAGGAAGTTTGGAAAAAAAACTTCTGGACATGTTTGATCTGATGACTCCAGCATTATGATGCCATTTATATATCGTTATTCCTAAGCCTATTGAGCATATTTGTGAGCACTCATCACCATTAAGCGAAATATTCACAGGATAACTGATAAGTTTGGTGATCCAGAGTTTACTTTTCTGGAGGTTTGGTTGGGATGTAGATCAATAAATTTGGGGAAAAACTATTGTTTTTATTGCCAACGTTTCGAATCACACTTAATTCATCAGCAGGGCTCTGTAACAATAGAGTTTGTATTACATTGACGAGGATATGAGAGTTTGAGAATTTGGGAGGACTTACCAAAAGTTAGTTTTTCTGTGTTTGAAATCCTTAAAATAATTTTAAAAACAGACATTATTAGATAAATCGAACAAGAAAACAATTACACATACAACTACTGAATATAGACGGATACTGAGAATAAAATGAGGAAACCGTTAGTGAGTCACTAACATACCATTGAAGTTTGAAAACTTTTGGAATTAATGTTAATTTATTGTCTATATCTACTGGCCTACAATGCTCACATAAATGAGCGCTCGCTTTTGAACTGCTTTTGAACTGTTCGATCCCTAGCTGGGTTTTTATTTCATTTTAACATTTTCTATTGCACTCGAATCAACCACAAAACTTCTATACGTCACCAAAACATATTACTTCAGAACATTCACCCTCACAACCCCACAAAACACAAAACAGCAGTTTTACAGAGCATGACTTGCTCTGCAGCGGCCGAAGGCTGCTGAACATTTTTCTGAACCGGTTTTGTGACGTATTTTTTGCTGGAAATTGCTCTAATTTGTCAAACGACAGTTTTATGGGTAAATTTCAATTATTCTATTATGGTCAAATCACAGATATTTCCCCTAAGCGAATAGCAGGAAGGAATATATAGCTTTATTTGACTTTATATAATTTTTTTCCGTGACGAGAGAAAAGTTTGACAATTTATCTCTGTTGACAGGTAATAAAATCACTTTTTATAAAATTACTTTTTTCCCCGGGAAAAAAGTAAGTACTTTCTTCCCGGATATATATACACATAAGTAAAGGTTACATATTTAATTTTAGAATATTTTATCAAACAAAAGTTACATGTCCTTTATATCAAAAGTACAATTATTAAATGTGCGTTGCATAAATGACATGTTCCTTGAACTATTGGGTACAACAGTCGAATTTTCTGATGTTGAAATTATATTTTTTTCTGCCCGTTGATGTACCTGGTCGCAAATCGGGTGTTATTTCTGCACTGCCACACGTTCTAAACACTTTATTAGCTATTTCTATCCTGTGTGCTATCGATTCATCAACACACCCTTCAGCGACCGTTGATGACTTCCAACCGCCATGTTTCTTTAGTGTCATCAAGTCTCCCCCAGATTCAACTAAAAGTGTAGCACACGAACTTCGAAATGAATGGCCTGTTATAGTTAGCATTTTCAAGCTGAAGAAAATTAGCTACTGTTTCAGGTACCATATAAAACTGATTTTCACCCACAACCTGATTGATACATTTTCCACTGCGATATGCATAAAACAGGCGGCGGTCCTTTCCTGCTGATCGACGAAGGGCTATGTACATTCGGTAACATTTTATATATTCTTCAGTAACTACAAATCTCCTGTTTACATCATTCTTTGTTTGCTCAAGTTTCACTATTAACCCCTTCATGCCCAGGTAAATTTTTTAAGTCGCTCCCTATATCCCAGATAACGTGAAAAATTGTTTATTTCCTTTTTTTTTGTAATCCACTGATTATGGTGGCACTATATTAGGAAAGTATTTCTAGTTATCTTAAAAGTGAAATTATTGATTTTCATCCAGTGGCGTTACTATGGGGGCCTACATTTGTGAAAAAAAAACAAACTGACTATCTCAAAAATTAGTATATTTTCAACGTAGATGATGTGCAATCGAAATAGAAAAAGCAGTAACTAATGCTATGAAACATCCTAACACGTAAAACGCACCAAAAACTATCAATTACTACAGCACTGCACCGTTGCAAATGACATTTTATACTGGAGACCGCCAAAAATACGGATGTGGACTATACATGCGTTTGACCTTGAATCAGCCAATCAAATTTAATCCCGCTCACCTAAGGATCCCAATCCAGGGTATACTACTACTCAACTACGATATTATTCCAACGTTTATTTTAAATATGGCCTTTGTTGCCACAAGTGGCACTCTGGGATATAGATCAATTTGAGCTTGTTGCCACATGTGGCAACATGGGCTTGAAGGGGTTCCCGAATCTTCAATATCATCTGATGTTACCTGGCTGATTTCACAAATTCGATAAGCTCCTGCAATTCCAAATACGACAACAACCTTGGCCATCGAATAAACTTCATCGGGAGCATTATTTAAAAAATGACTAATTTGTGTACTCGTGAAAATCGCAGCTTTCTTGGTCGTGTAATCTTTCCCATTTTGTTTCGGAAATGTAATTAGTTTGAAATATTTTGAAATGTCTACATTATTATTGGATTGTAACATACTTTTAATCATTGAATAATTCGACCACACTGTTGATGGCTTTTGTTGTTGTGCCAGTTCCGAAAAATAAGCCAATAACGCCGTCTCCGAGAAAGAACTGCATGTCTTTTTCCTCTTCCATTCCATAAATCTTGAATACGCGGTTTCGTAAATTTTCCGCGATTCAGCTGGCAATAATTTTTGTAACGCTACTTTCGCTACGTCTACTAACTCCGGTGGAGTCAGAGAAAACTCGGAATCAGACAGTTTTAACTTTATATTATTCAAAATAACTACTAAACAACCACTAAGATATTTGATTACTTTAAAGATTTCCTTAGCAACGCGGGTCTAATTGTCGCTATTAGTACAACAGCCTACTAGTTTAAAAATTCAAATTTCACATCGATAATTTTCTGACTAATATATTGTAATAATATGTTTTTTCAAAAATAAATCGTCGTTTTTCCCGTCACATAAAAAAATAGTGTTTTATACACGGGAAAAATATTAGATTTTAACTCTCGGTTTTTTTACAACACAATCTCGAGTTAAAATCTGATACTTTTTTCTCTTGTATAATAAATAACTATATTTCTACTAATCGTACGCAAAACAATGCTAGGCCTCTTCACGGGGGCGTATGGGGCGTTTCCCCATTTTATCCTTGAAATACAAAATGCATTGGGAATAATAAATTATGAGATGTGCCGTACTGAATAGATTATAAATATATTTTGAATTTGGTCAGAAGCAATAATTTTTAATAAAAAAAATTGTGTAGTTATAGTTTTTAACTGCGTTGAATTATCGCCAGAAGTCTAGGTCGGTAAAGTTGTAAGAAAATTGTTCGAATTTTAATGACAAGGTGCAGTTCTGGCAGTTTTTTTTACGTTATTTATTTCTTAAAAAAGCTGTACATAATTTGCCAGAAGGCAAAATGTTGGGTTAGTATATAAAAATGATAACATCGCCAGAAGTCGGTAAATCGGAAAGCAATTCTTTAAAATATAAATTAATAAATGAAACAAGTTAACACAAGATTCTAATTATTTATTTTTTATTTATTTATCTATTTATTCAGCACATAAAGCTAATTTCACATTGTCAAAGTAAAAATACAGTCACAAGTATAATAAATATATCACACTAAAGATGTGAGAAATAAATTATACAATAGAAAAACAATAGTAGAAACATTGTAATTCAAACACATTAAAACTTCTGAACTGGGTAGGTAGGCTAGAGTAATAGTGACAATCATGTTTGACACTCGCGTAACAGACATATTTTCAATTCTTTTTTGAAAATTGTAATAAAGCCGCAGGTTTTCAAGAAATCTTCTAATTCATTGTAACGCACTATGCCTTTATGGAAAATAGAGTGTTCTGAGCTTTTTTTGTTTTTTGTTGAGACTCGTATATCAGCTCTTCTTCGTGGGTTGTAGTTGTGCAAACTGTTGTTGAATACTAATTTAGATGACAGATACGATGGGGTTGATGACATTTTCATTTCCGTTTTGTCTAATAATTTATTGAAAGTTTGACAAATTGCTAAAACTGCATAAAAAAGTATCACTTCCGCAACTTCTTGTGATATTATCATTTTTCATATCCTACTTAGCTATCATTTTGCGTTCTGGCAAACCATGTACAGCTTTTTTAAGCCATAAATGATGGCAGAACCAAATCGCCAGAACTACACCTTGTCATCAAAGTTTGAACAATTTTCTCACAAATTTACCGACTTCTGGCAACGTTTCATTGTGGACTTAGACTTCTGGCAATAATTAACGCAATTTCTACCTATAGTTGAAAACTATAGATATAAAAAATTTCAGATTAAGAATTATCGCATTTGGGCAAATTGAAATTCATTTCTAATAAAAAATATATTTATTATCTAGTCAGCACAGTACATCAATCCTGTTCGAGGATAATCTTTTTTTCTGGAATTTAAAATTGTTCTGAAATTCTACAATTTGTCTTTACTTATCCACAGACAACGTACCTACTGACTATTACTTTTGTCCAATCAAATGAAATAACGATGCATGGTGAAACAACCATTATAACCAATTAGTATCCAATAATTTCCATTGTTGTTTATTGCGATGTTATTTGTGTCACCATTTGTTTTCGCCCCTTTGAACAAATTGGATTTTATAAACGGTCTTGCGTCTACAGTTTCTTGATAATTATAACTTCTGGAAATCTGCACATGTTTTTTTTTCTAGGAAAATCTATGATAGAGAGACTGCTAGACACTTGCGAAATATATTCCAAAGAGGGCACTCAGTCTTACGATGCCCGGTATGTGACGAAATTGGTCAAAAATTACAGGTCGCATAAAACCATTTTAGAAATACCCAACAGATTATTTTATGACAACGAACTCATTCCTGCCGGTGACCATTTCACCAAATTCTTCATCGGATGGGAACATCTGAAGAATAAGGAATTTCCCATCATCTTTCACCACGTGGAAGGAACTGACAGCAGGGAGAAAGATTCGCCAAGGTAAATAGCTGAATTCTTTGAATTGACATAGTTTATTGGACGGGCGGAAGCCAACTCAGCGATGTAATAACCTCAGGTGAAATGGGTAACGAGATGAGACGTAGGGATAGCTGCTTAAAAACCATCGTGATTCTAATCGCTTGATATAAATTAATGGTTAGGAACAGTGTTTCTTACATTATCGTATAAGAATTTGTCAGAGAAATGAATTCACGCTGTGATGCAATTTTTTTTGCAAATGAATAATACTAGCTCACGTACAAGGCAACACCCTTTATTCTTTGGATCACAAATTTGAAGAATCTGATGATTAAATTATAAAAGAGGAAATCAGTTGGCCGATAGGCTGCTCAGTTTGATACGGTAAGGTCGTGAATAAGGTTCAATTAACGAGTTTCAATAGTTCCCTCAGATTAGGTCACTAGAAAAATTATTCATTAATTAACTTGACTTGTTCAGTATTTGGGCGCCAGACTTGCCAAAGATAAAAGATAAAGTTAAGGAAATATACAGTGCTAGTCAAAAGTCTCCTCCCCCCCTCGTATCTTTTGAACGGGTATACTTATAATAATGAAATTTGGAGGGTGGAAATAAACGGATGTAGGCTTCTCAACTGGTCATAACAGGTGACGCAATAGTCATAAATGACGTCACAAGGCCACTGTGACCAATAATTTTATATGGGACCCTATGGCAAGTGACAGCTCGTTTGAAAGGTATTGAAAATACCTATTCAGTCATACCAATTTTGTTTGGGTTTCGGCTGATTTTGATTGATAAATTGAAGAAATACGAAAATTATAGTTTCGCATTTAATTAATAAAGATTTTAAAGTACGCCTCTGGTTAATTGTCAAAAAGGTTGACGTTTTTGAATTCTCTACTTGTCAAAAGTGTTTATACCTTGAAAATTCACCTAAGCTATTGTTTAACGAGACGTTTAAGTGTTTACAGAGGCAAAATGGTACGTACTGTAGCCGACAAAGTAGCAGCTATCTTAATAATTGGTGAATGTAGAAACAATTTCCATGCAGCGGAACGACTGTTTAATGAGAGGTACCCCGATTGCCCTATATCGAGGGTTTATTTGAGGGAGCTTCTTCGGAAGTTTGAAGCATCAGGTAGTGTTCAAGATGCCAAACGATCTGGTCGACCAACAATTAGTGATGACAAAAAAATTGACATAATTGGAGAAATGGTAGTAAACCCTACTTCTTCCACAGCCCAAGTTGCGTCTATCTGTGAAGTCAGTCAAAGGACAGTACATAGGGTGTTGGCTAAAACAAATTTCATCCATACAAATTAAAAATGGTGCACCAACTTTCAGATGATGACCCGACCGAAGACTAGAATTCTGTGAAACTATGTCCAATAAAATGAACCAACAACCAGGCTACATACAGACAATTTGTTTTAGTGACGAAAGTACTTTCTTTCTCAATGGAAATGTTAACACTCAAAATGTGAGGTATTGGAGTGACACAAATCCTCACATCTTTCGTGAAAAACATACTCAATTTCCAGAAAAAGTAAATGTTTGGGCAGGTATTTTGGGAAACCACATAGTTGGGCCTCTTTTTCTCAATGCTAACTTAACCGGTGAATTGTATCTGGAGATGTTACAAAATGATATTGAGGCGTTAATTCTTGAAATTCTAGAAGATAATCCAGATGAATTCGACAACTTGGAAATAACGTTTCAACAAGATGGTGCTCCTGCACACTATTACGTGCAGTAAGACGTTACCTAGATGAAGAATATCGTGGTAGATGGATTGGACGACGAGGTTCGATCGAATGGCCAGCTCGGTCACCGGACCTTACACCATTAGATTTGTTTATATGGGGGTACTTGAAATCTAAGGTTTACGCTACAGCACCTGACAGTATTGCCATTCTGAAACAACGAATTGTTGAAGAATGTAGGGCAATTTCCGCTGACACACTGGGACGAGTACGACAAGAGTTTAGCAATAGGATGCATTACTGCCAGGAAGTAGATGGAGCACATTTTGAACACTTATTATAAGAACTGGTTCTTAAATCTTTATTAATTAAATGCGAAACTATAATTTTCGTATTTCTTCAATTTATCAATCAAAATCAGCCGAAACCCAAACAAAATTAGTATGACTGAATAGGTATTTTCAATACCTTTCAAACGAGCTGTCACTTGCCATAGGGTCCCATTTAAAATTATTGGTCACAGTGGCCTTGTGACGTCATTTATGACTATTGCGTCACCTGTTATGACCAGTTGAGAAGCCTACAGCAGTTTATTTCCACCGTCCAAATTTCATTATTATAAGTATACCCGTTCAAAAGATACGAGGGGGGGAGGGGACTTTTGACTAGCACTGTATAAATAAGCAAATGTTACCTAGCTTGCATGGGAAAGCAAAATAAATTAGCAGAAAATCAATTTAACAATTTATTTCTGTTATTCAAACAATGGAAAAGTTATGAAAATGATATGGAATGAACAATTACAATCAAAGTATGAATTTACATTTACAAGAATTAAGACACTTTGGGATCGGTTCATTGAAATTCAAACGTTCATATCTGAATATCTAATTCCAGCCGAAGATGGTCGTTGTTACTGTTATACTTGAGGTACTCGTTAGGTTCAGATATCAGCTAAAGATGGTCTGCGGTGAAATAGACTCAGAAGGCTGGTTTGTTCGTTGTTGGTTTCAGCACAGCGGTGACGATCGGGGTCTTAGGGGGGTGGTCGTATCGATTGCGACACCTTGTATTCGCTCCCTCGTGAGTGTGATATGTTCACGGACCAGGTTGGAAGTGGCTGCTGTGTGACCTCCTTAGTTACCAGTCCTTCTGTCCTAAGTATTCTGCTTTCCTCAGTTGTATATACATGGGGAGAAGACTATGGAAATCAGAAATGTTTCAAAATTTAGTTTAGTGAACCCAGAAATGGTCGAATTCAACTAGTAAAGAAAATCAAACCAGTGCCTACAAATGACTGGGAAAATATAAGTTACAAATGAAATGATTTTCTTGAGCATAAATTGAGATAATATCTAAATCTATAACAAGAAATAACTGTATAGTTGGTTTGATTGAATCTTTAAAAATTAATAACAATTATTGTGAAATAATTCACTGGGAAAAACAAAAAAAAACACCCAAAAGAATTTCCAGCAAAATTATTTCAATATTTAGAACTGGAATAATCTTTGATAATTTATTGAAATGTACTAGAAGAGTACAGAGTGAAAATAGTGAAAGGTAGTTGAACGGAACGAAAAATAAAATCCTCAAAACAGATTAGTAAATATAATTCGAGAACGGGTGCCAAGCCTTGTTTCCAGAGAAAAAGTATAGTGTTCAATAACAAAAAAATATTTGCGATAATTTTCCAGAGGTAAAGTATATCATTCCGAAATCAAAATATTTTGTTAATTTTTCAGAGGTAAGATGACATAATAATCGTGACGATTAGAATAATAAGAAATAAATGCTTACCCTGAGGAAGGATGCTCCTTAGATATCACTGAATAGTCAACTCAGCTTCTTGTCTTTGGAAATCTCCTGGTAATAATCATACGGCCTCAGTCAGGAAGGTTGAAACTTGTCCACTGAATTTTATTACAACTTATCTGGTACCTGAAATTTTCATCAGCGTAGAAACCATAGAGAAACTAAAAATAAAGAGAGTTGTCAAACCTGCAGTAAAAGTTGGCACCACGTTTAGACAGTGGCGACATATCTCGCAACTGGCCGAACTAAGTACAGTTGGTAGAACCGATTGAGATAAGGCGGGTTTTTCAAATGTGTTACTTTCATATGATTGATATGGTATATATTTTATAAGTAATGGATTACAGGAATGGCAAATCGATCACTAATAAAATATATACAGTAATCGATTCGTAGAATCTGTTAGTTCGTTCGTGGTTAAAATAAAGTTTCAAAGTAAATCTTCATTTCATGATATCAAGAACAAAATTAAAGATCTTATAAAATAAGAATAATAAGTTGAACACTATAAAAACACATTTTATTGTATCTAGGACAAGGTAGAACTAGACAAAACAATAATAAAGCTCCGAAAAACAACTAATTTAAAAATATTCTTCAGTCTTCATCAAATCAACCAAAATAAAAACAAATTACATTTACAATAAACCTTCAATAATTTTGTTCATTTATTAGCACAAAGGAGAACGAGTAGGTATACTTAACAAATACTCCAGTTTGACGATAATCTTCGTACTTCCTCAAATGGTGATAGGAAATGGAAACTGATGGACGGAAATAAGTATGAGGTATCAGTTTGTGAAAAAATGTCTGCAACTGATGGATGGAAATAAATATGAGTTTGTGAAAAGCAACTTATATTTTACCTTGTGAAATGATATTTCGAGGAATTTCAGCGTCAACTCGAATAACAAAACATTCAATTTTCGACGTTGGGTTCATAATTCAAGTCCATAGTATAATTTCTTTAATTAATTTTTCGATGACAATCAACAGTAGAATTATTCTGAAATTATTACGTGGTTTGTCATTTTCTGACAAATGTCGAAATTGGAAAATTATCATGTCAGTCGTCTGTTGATTGCGGACAGCGCCTCCATGCGCGACTGGCCGTACCAAAAACTTGGTGGTCAAGATCGCCTATGTCTCAAACAGTCTCTTTATTTTTAATTTGTCTATGGTAGAAACCGTCTTCACCAAATAAACGTTGAACTCTTGTTTATATCAAGATTCTACATAAGCCTGTTAGACGTGCAAAATAATCCGAATGAGAAAAATATTTGAAGCATGGAACATTTTTATCTTTGAAAAGAAAAAAATGTTATTGAGGTTTTACCAAAGCAATTGAAATTCGTGATAAGCGAAAAAGTCGAGCACGACTTGGTATTCAAATCTAAACAAAGGAACAATCTATATAACCCCAAAATCCATGCCCGAAGGTTATATGAAAATTACGTGGACACATGATTTTATTACAAAAAAACAGTATTGCAATCGATAAATAGGTAATAATTAGGCAGTTCAGGAACTGAAATATGAGCCACGATGAAGCTGAAAAGAGATAGAATTGGAAATGTCTAACCTAATGAACCTCTTAGTCTCAATAACTAAGCTCCTTAACTAATGTAAGTAACTAGTTTTGGGTCGGCGCCAAACAAACAAGCAAATGAGTTAGGTAAAGCGTAAAATGATGGCATCGAGATGCGCGGTGACATTTTGATAATTTTTTTGAAGTAATTCAATGATCTTCGTTGATTGTTTGTTTGGCGCCGACTCAAAATTAGTTACTTACATTAGTTAAGGAGCTTAGTTATTAAGACTGAGAAAGTTTATTTTATTTTTTGCTTTTCAGTTCCGTTTTTCGTCGGTTTGATTTTCTGTTAAACAGTTTTTATTTTTCAATTTGCTCACGTTACTTCAACTATTAACAGTTAAATACTATGATTATCCACTTTAATTATTTATTGTTATATAATATATATTATTTTTGATAGTTCTGGTTAGTTTATTTCATCACTTTGTATAAAATTCCATCCTTTCATAGAATGTAATTATCGTGCTGGATGTAGGAGAACAAAAATAATGACAATAGCAATCTGTCAATGTCAACTACATATGTGTGCCAATGTCACAAGTGAAAAATCAATCATCCCCTATTTGTCTACCCACAGGGCTGGTTCATTTCATCCCAAATTCAAATATGATCAACTATGAGGTATACACTATCTAATGAAAAAAGGAATCATCCAAATCGGACAACCCCGTACAAAGTTATGCCTGATAGAATCGGTTAACGAACCAAAATTCAGAGGGTGAACCATCAATATCCTCCATTTTGCCTCCCTTAGGTGAGGATTCTCCATTTCAAATTCGAATGGGACCAACTTCAAAGTACCCCCTAATCATCAAAATCGAACTACTCTGGAAAAAGTTATGCGTGGTCATACATAAAAAAAAATATACGCGTTGACTAGAGAACCTCCTCCTTTTTGATTTCGTGGGTTAATGAAGTGAAAATGATTCGACAGATTTTCGAAAACTTGTTGCCAGGCAATAGAGACGGGCTCGAGTGGCTATTGCCAAATGTTACGATCATAAACACAAATCCTCGCACAATGATACGAAGTATCAAACCGGTTTTGATTCATTTCTCACTTTTCATGCGAACTGATGACAGACATCCGAAAAGAAATATACATTGTCAGTCAATAAAAAGAAAATAGTAAATGTTATCTGAGTATTCCCCATAAGACACTAATAGAAAGAGATGAAAGATCATTCGTGAGTCATAGTGACGTATATGGACATATATATTTACCACCTAATCGATGGTATTGATCTAATCGATTGTTAATATTATATTGTGGAGACGACTTCGTGTTTTTCTTCTTCATAAAAAAAATATATATTTATGTTCATGGCCACCATTCTCTCTGGACAGTGGCGCACTATACATGTTACAATTTTGTTTCGTTGGTTTGAGTTTTGGCTATATTTTCATTTCATGCTTCATTCCAAGTCATATTGTTTAATTTGATTGGTTATAACATATTCACGTTGACATATCTGCTCTTGAATGTATATTGGACCACTCTGTATGTTACGTGGGCCACCTGTACTCATGTCCATGTACGTCACTACGACGCGTTAATGCTACAAGATTCTGAGTGGCTAGAGCTTATTAGTACTGTAACGATGTTACTAGTTTCTAATTTATTTACAACAATCCACCAAGCTCGGTGTTGAATTAAAATTAAATAATTCCCTATCTCCGTCAAAAATAGTTATAATGATAACTTTTTAACGAAAAATCAAATCGACGAAAAAATCAACTGAAAAGCAAAAAATAAAATGAATCTTTTTAGTCTAAATGATAATTGAGCTCCCAAACTAATGTGAGTAACTGATTTTGAGTCGGCCCCAAACAAACAATTATCGAAGATCATTATATTACTTTGAAAGAAGTAATCAAAATGCAGTCGTGCATCTCGCTGCCATCATTTCACGCTTTACCTAATTCAACTGCTAGTTTGTTTGGCGCCGACTCAAAATCAGTTACTCACATTAGTTTAGGAGCTCAATTATCATTTAGACGAAAAATTTTTATTTTATTTTTTGCTTTTCAGTTGATTTTCTCGTCGGTTTAATTCTTTGTTAAAAAGTTATTCTTTTTCAATTTTTCTTTGCTGAAATCTACTAATTACTATCCACTTAATTTTTGATTACTTCCAAAATTCTCAGTTTCCTAGCCTACTTCAACTATTAACTATTAAATAATATGATTTTCTATTTCAACTATTTATTGTTATATAATATAAATTAATTTTGAAAGTTTTGGTTAGTTGATTTCATCACTCTGTATATAATTCCATCCTTTCATAGAATGTACTCATTTTGACGGATGTAGGAGGGTCTGTCAATGTCAACTACATATGTGTGCCAAAGTTCATAAGTGAAAAATCAATCATCCCCTATTTTTCTACCCATAGGGGTGGATAATTCCATTCGAAATCCAAATATGATCAACTATGAGGTATACCCTTTCTCATAAAAAAAGAATCATCCAAATCGGAATACCCAATACAAAGTTATGCCTGATAGAATCGGTTAACGGACCAAAATTCAGAGGGTCAACGATCAATATCCTTCATTTTGCTACCCTTAGGGATGGATTTTGTTGTTCGAATTGAAATGGGACCAACTTTGAAGTACACCCTATCCAATGAAAAAAGGATCATCGGAATCGAACCGCTGTGTGAAAAGTTGTGCGTGATCATACATAAAAAAAAACACGCGTCGAATAGAGAACCTCCTCCTTTTTGGTTTCGTCGGTTGAAAATACCGTTCTCGCACGACATATATCCACGAAATAAAACTAACTAGAAAGTGGTACATATTTCTTTCGAATACTTGTATAACATCACCAAGCTCACACCACCAAACACGCGAATGAGTACGTCAATCGTCCCAAACGCGAAATTCTCGTGCGAATTAAACTCGAAACAGCGACAAGGTATAATCACCGAGGAGGTCGAAACTGAGAACAGTTCTAAACAGCGAAAATATAAAAGTTCCATATAAAAATGAGAATACAACAAAACAAAAATTCTTCACAAAAATCAAAACTCGTACCCCATTTGAACAAAAATCAAATGTAATATACAAAATTCCATGTAGTAATTGTGGAAAAGTTAAATAGGACAAACAAAACGTTACATAACAACGAGAATGAAAGAACACGAACGAGATTTGAAAGAGAGAGATAGCCTAAAAAATACAACATCTCTTGTAGAACATGTTCAGAAAACAAATAATAATTTTGACTTTGAGAACACACAAATTCTGGGCGATCAGAGCTACCTTTTTAAACGCACCTTTCAAGAGATGATTAACATCGTTAAATATGATTCAGTCAACTATAGAAAAGATACCAAAAATCTAAACAGTGCCTATCTCAATTTAATCTACCGATCCAGAGCCGGATTGAGAGGGGGGCAAACGGGGCTGCAGCCCCGGGGCCTCCACAAGAGAGGGGCCTCCACAATATACATTTTAAAGTTAAATTTCCTAACAAATTTCGAAGGATATGCAAAATTATATATAAAAAATTTGATAACGAAAGAGCAGTTCTCCCACTTTTTCCTCCCATTTTTCGTTTTAAACATTCAAAAACATGTTTCGTATTCTTGTCAAAATCCATGGTTAATATCAATCTTCGATCTGATGAAGTATGTGTATATGCGAGCAACAATCACCAAGTAAAACATCATACTATTATACAAAATATTATATCGTATCGAAATTAGCTGTAAAAACAAGAACAATTGAATTTAAAAAAAATATACATTTTTTTAATTAAATGAAGGATTTTCTGTCGATGTATTCTTCGAATGACATAAGCGATCTAGATACACAATGAAATTCAATAATCATGAGCAAAAGAAAATAATTTTTCAATTTATGAATATGATTGCATCAAATTATTTATAAGAGCCCTGTGCGCATTCCATAATAGAACAAAAGTTCAAATTCTGTTGACTATTTTTCTGCCGATTCTACAAACACTTTGCCCGTCTATATCTGTTTTTCCTATTTATTGGCGTTGACAAGTGTCCGCTGAGTGGCGCGCTTGTAACAGAGAAATCCCCAAAATCTGAAAGTGTGAGCCTAAGAGAAGGATGACATTCCGCAACAAATGTAAATCCTTCTGAAAAAGGACTATCAAAAAGACCAATCTAAGATGTTCCACTCTTGAAAACCAAAATTTCAGAGCTACATTCTCAAACATTGAAATTACAGTGATTATTTTTTGACATTGCTAGAAACCAATGAAAACATTCAATTCAAAATTCATATACGTTTTGGCCAATCAATAGTGGGAATATTCTACCTAGAAAATTGTCGCGGGAATAATTTGAGGTATTTTATTTTTATTGTCTGACAACCTTTATTTTTAATTTGACGTCTGTCATCAATTCGCATGAAAAGTGTGAAATTCATCAAAACCGGTTTAGTACATAATATAATTTTGCAAGGAAATGTGTTCATGATCGTAACATCAAAAAATAATCTAAATAATACCACACGAGAGTTCGATATAGTAGAAAATAATTATCTAGATTTCTTTCTCAAACTTGTTGGCAATAGCCACTCGAGCCAGTTGGTCTCTTTCCTTGTCTATTGCCTGGCAACAAGTTTTCGAAAATCTGTCGAATTATTTTGACTCTCTTGTGATATAACAACTGAGAATGTGATGATGTCAAATTGCACTGGAAAGCGCTCATTTTCCAAAATGAAAAAAATAGGCGAATTACGATGAGACAAAGCCGCCTATCAAAGTTATCGCTTCTTAGCATTGAGAATGATTTTCTCTGGATGCTGGATTTGACCGAAATCATCAATGATTTTTCGTCGAAAAAAGCTCGCAAGAATCCCTTTGTTTGCGCTATAATTTAATTTATTTCTTTATTTTATTATACCTATAAAGAGAAAACTTACTCATTTTTATCCAGTATCTATGTTGTTTTTATGCTGAGTTGTATTTTTGACGATGAAAAACCAAAATCACTCATGTAAGTCTAAAATAAAATTATTTGATGGTTCCGGAATTTGAGCTGTTATCAATATTCAAGAAATATAATTTTAACTATAAACGTTTACACGTTCTCATTTTTACTTTTATAAAAATTGTTCTTGTGCAATTTTTCTTTTGAAATGGTCCATAATTTTATATTTTAGAGCCCTGAGGATGGCGAAATATATTACCGAAACGTCGGCTAACTGAGAAATATTGGTTTTCTATAAGAGACCTAACCCGAACAACTCTGCAAAATATTCGACATTCACATTCTTTTTCTCATGAAGTAATACTATTAATTCATTATCCCTCGTCCAAATCTTTTTCCTCGCGAAACCCATCATAAATGTCTTTGAGGAAATTTGCTGCAAAATGGTTTTTCAAATACCTACATTTCCATAACGATACTCAATAGCACATCATGAATGCACGCGAATTAGATTTTACATAAAATTACTTCGATAAGAAGTTTCCATTCTTTTTCACTACCTCAATATTATCTGACACCTATCTCGAGCTAAGTGATCTTCCGAGTAGTTAGGCGATTCACCCAAGTCTTAAATTGTATAATTATCCCGAAATTTCCAAACGATATGAGCGAGGGTATTCAAGCCGTTAATTATGGATCATCAAGATACATCAGTATGTCAATTAAATAATGTGGGGGCTTTAATCACAGTTCATGATTATATGTGAAATTCGCTAATATTGCATGTTAACTTTGAATCTTTTCGTTTAGTGCATTATAACGAGAACAGAAAAAAACATTGATGGTTTTCTCTGACTATTATTTTTATAGGAATTACAATGAGCCTCTTTCCTCAAGAACCAAAAATTCCCCACTAGCAGCGCTAGTAGTCCAGTAGGGACAAATAATATCTAACTCACATTAAAATACATGTAAAAATAAACAAAAACATGTTTTTGCTAGAAGACGACGATTCAGGAGCCAAATAAAAATTTGCAAATATGCTTGCTTGTCGAAATTTTAAAATTTCTGTTTTTTTTTTTATTAATTACAGTGAATATGATTCGAGAGGTCATTCTTAGGCACAGTTCTCGCACACAAAAATCACTCACAATTCCTCCTTCTTTCCACCAGTTTAAACTACAAACATTGCACAAAATGTAGCCGGTTTTATCGAAAAAATACTCTTTCAACATTTACACCTAACCTAACTTTTCACATTTACTGAATTTCATCTGTCAAAGTTGAAAAGTTAGTATATTTTCGATAAAACCGGCTATATTTTGTGTAAAGTTGTATCGAAAATGAGTGATTTGGTGTTTATAGTTTCAGCTGGTAAAAAGAGGGAGGCATTGTGAGTGATATTTGTGCGCGAAAACGGTGCATAAAAATGACCTTTCGAAGAAGGAGATGTCGTGTGGAAAACGATTTTCTGGGCCAAAACCCCGTCATCAACTACCCTGTGAACATTTAATCTCAGAGCGCATATGCATATGAGGAATGAACACGGTATAAAAAGAAACATGGTTTCCTACGAATGTAAATAAATCGACAATTCACTCCGTAAACGTTCGCATCTGCCACAAATCCAATGCTGGGATCTCCATTGATATCTAAAACTCAATAATATACATATTGTCAAGTCTAAGATGTCTAAAAACATGGTGTATTCACTTATACCTGTAAAATATTGGGACAAACTGGGGGGGGACACCAGCCCACTTGATAAAGGGAGTTATCTAGAGTTTCAGATGGCGCCGACGTCGTTTCTTGTCATAATTCAGTAAACTGCATTTACATACCACACAGGGTGTTTTTGTGATTTGTGTCCCTGATTCGTTCTGTGATTGTGCTTTTGTCGCCTTTAAGGTTATGTCAATTCGTTGTGAAATATTTTGAGGTTGATCGATCGATGTAACATATTTTAGAACAAACTATTCCATGTACTTATCTCAGTGTTATCAGGGTTATTATATATTGTCAGTATTATATATATAATAACCCTGAGTGTTATATAGAATTTTCGAAAGGGTTCCGAAATAATTCTAATTATGAACCGTACCAATTTATTTTGTATGATTAATTTTCTATTGATACAGCTCCACCGAGTTGGTACTTATGTATTTCTGTCCCTGTTTGCTCGTGATAAAAATCTTATGATGGAGCGAATAATGATTTTATGAAGTGCTGTAAATTACATACAATTACTTAATTGAGCTTTCAAACCAATAAAAGTACGGAAGATGCAATCTCTTTCGCTTTCTGAAAAATCTATATTCTAGTCTGAAGGAAGTGTTTTGCGACATATCTAAAGCTTTTGATTGATACGTAAGCTTCATCTCTACAGCTTCAGAGGACGAAGCTTCAATTGGTTATAATCTGAGTGAAAGAACCTCTCAGCTTCTTGACAAATTAAGAGGTGTTCACTATTTTGGCAGAGAACACGACTATCTTATCGCAAGAACTCAAATTACCTCCATATAGCGGAGTAAAAATAGCTTAAAATCACGCATTATTTTGGAATCCTGGAGGACTCCATGGATTTTCCTTAAACCTTCTGATATTACTTAGGAATTTCTTGCAGAAAAAAGTTCGAAAATTTTACCCAAATTGATGCTCTAGGGGTTTTTGAGGTCGCTGAACCAGAATATGACATTGAAAAAACGATGGCGTAGCCAGTCGTAAAAGTAGATTTCATGAATTATAATTTACAGCTACCTATTTGTTATTTATGTGTACATCTAAAAGAGAAAAAATCGGGTAAAATTTGTGAGATAGTGAAGCTCTATCAAACGACTTATAGTTGGCCGATATTGGGTATGGAAATGAAATATTGCGAAGTTTTTCAACAGCTGCCATTTTGAGACTATTGGACCATTTTCGAAATCAGCCGAGGTATTCATGAGAAGTATTTTCGTTTCATTCGTTTGAAAAATGTGGCCTCCACTTAACAAATTTCGTTATATCCCATATATAAAAGTTTCAATATCACATTTTGAACTGGAGTTTTTGAAGCATGGCCTCAAAATTCAAATTTGTAATTTTTTGAAATTATTCAATATTTTGAGCTCTGTATTTTTCGAAATAATTTTTTTTTTAATTGTCTTTTTTTATTTTTCATGTTGAGAGTAATCTGTGAGAATTTCAGATGTTTATCTTGAAAATAAAAAAAAATTAGACTTTAGACAGGATTCTGCCATAACGTAATTTTATTTACGTACTATTCCTATACATATTTTTTTCACTTTTATCAACATGACTTCTTGTTAGCTGCATTTTCTTCTTTCAGTAAAATTTTTGTTATCTTAATTTAATCAATTAGATCAAAAGTTATAACAAATTTAGTGTAAAGCGCTCGTGGCCGTGTGCTCCTCCAGCGCTGCACTTCAGAGTCGCTGCCTCACATTTTTTTCTGCAGCTTACAGTTTTTATTTTAAAGAAAAATTGTATCTACCTTTTTGATGTAAATTTTTCCATTTTTGCGAGTGGCATCATTATTTTTTTTTTATATTCAATATACAATGTAATTTGGCAACTTATTTGTTAAATGATTGATTAAGCACATACTTTACGGTTGGTAACTTCTTATATGTTGTTTCTAACATCATCACTAATGTACAGTAAAAAGTTCCCGCAGTCCCCTAACTTTATGAAGCTAAAATCTAATATTATTCCACTACTAGTAAAATGACTCGTAAATGTATAAATTAATTTGAATCTTCTCTGAACCTTTGCCCATTGGAATAATTTTTCAACTTGTGATTGTAATGTATCTAGTAACTAGCAAATCAAATAATTTTATTATTACTTTTATATTTATTTTTTATATCATATATATTTTGTATGAAATTTTTCCCATGAGATGACAGTCTTCTGACTAAAAGTATTGGAAAATTCTAAATATAGTGGATATTTTCTTCCAAAGAGCTATGGGACCCTCTGGGACGGTTCGGAATTCACTAGCCAAAATCCATATATCTTCATAGAATGAAAAGTCTACGCTTACTTTTGAAATTCATGTGTTTATTAAAAAGTGATAATCATCCTAATCATAGTCATTAGCCTTATCGATCTTGGGAGTGGGCCTTGTTCTTCCAAACAACTGCTTGGTTTAGATCGCCCTCCTCCGATTATCTCATGCGGGGTGTTACTAAAAAATGAAAGAAAAGCATTTAGATTATTTTTTTCTCCCCTCATCTTTGTTAGTAGGGCTCACCTTTTCCGGCGAAGTCATTCTTAGATAGCTGGAAGCAGCCTAGACTGTCGCACACCAGGATTCATCGATTTCTCAACTTCATCAACGGAATTTATGATATCTACAATGAACTCTCTGAATTTGTTCATGTCAGAAGGTTGTTAGAGAGGTAATAGTCCGGCAGAGATGGGCAGTGAATGGCTTGGTAATAGTTTGTTTCGGAAAGTTTAATGGAACAATGTCATCGGGGACATTTTCCAATCCCCTCTATTTTCAAGTTAATTGATCATCTAGAGGCATCAGTCCACTATCCTACCTTTTCTCATTCCTTTGTGGAAGTTTCCATGATCCAAAAAAGGCCATTTGAGAAGAAATCACTTTGAAAAAATCGCCAGGTGGACCTCCAGAAAAATCTGATTTTTGACAGACAGATGTAAACATTGTAGTAAGTTTCGAGGATTTCATCTCATTTTCGCGTCAACTGTTCTGAGCGGGATCTTGTTCGTAGACTATAATCTTTGTTAACGATCAATTCACAATTTTTTGCATAAAGCAAGGTTGACAGAAAAAGAAAATTCCATAGGTTTGAAGTTTGTCATTTTGCGTGACACAAACAAAAAACATTCCTTAACCGCGCCATCTACTAATGAAGTTCTAAGCAGAATTCAACGTTTTTAATTTGTTGTCCCCCAAAAATTCTAAACAAAATCGAATCAGTGAATACACCAGGGTTTTTAGACATCTTAGTCAAGTCTAATGAGAGTCATTAGATTTTACCACCTCCGAATTGGCAAGGCAAAATCTTAAATAACAATTAATAACGATTCGAATTTGTGTTGAATGCAAAAATATTCGAATTGGTTTTTCAAGTTTCAAACTGAAATTACCAGCACGCAATCGTGGTCTGAAACGACAAGTGTTTACTGCAAGGGCTCATAAAGCCCCCATGAATCCAATAACCATTGTCAATGGCACTTGAGATTTTGGCTAGATGATTTCACCGAATAGTCGTAAATTAACAGATTGGGATTTCGAAAACAAGTGTAAGAGATATTATTCTCTTTATTCGGCAACCGATATGTTTTTTTCGAAATGTCGAGTGGCAAACAGGCAACAAACTAAGGGTGACGTAACGGGGTTGCGTCGACAGCCAATGAGCGAGGGCATCGTGCCGACCGTGGAGAAGGAGTGGCGATTTTCGAGGGTTAGAAAGCATTTCTCAAATCGGGAATCTTTACTCTTTCTGTTGGGCCCTGTGCTTGACAATACTTACAGCTTGCTCTGCATTCTGCTGGTTCAGCGGGTGAGTTTGTTTATTTTATTCTTCGAATGCGCTCTGCGTGCGTGCGATTTCCTGCGAGTGCTTCCTGAAAATAGCAGCTTAATCTTTCACAGTTATTTGGAGTTCTACCTGTGATCTCAAAGCCTTGCGATAATAGTTTTTTGTTGGATTCTTATCGACGGTTCGGCATCCTACATTGTCCTGAGGACTAGATACGAGAGTTGATAGTCAACGGATTTTGAAACGGCAACTCCAAAAGTTCTTGCCTCCAGTCCATTGATTGATCAACCTACTGTTACAGATTTTTCCAGCGTCCAGCTGACTTCTACGTTATACGTGGATTTGTATACTGATCAACCCTTCTCTTACAGGATCCTGCACGCATGTGCTTTGGTGTGTGGGGTTGTCTAAGCCTAATTTGATTTTCTCTGAGGCTGGATGAGAGCCCCCGCATCGTAGGAAGCTCACTGACGTGATATCCCTCACAAACCGCGATTTGTGACAGATACACTGAAGCGAGTCGTCAACCAGATTGAACCCAGAGATCGCACACGTGTGTGAACTTCAGTGCACGGGTCTTTCTGCGAGGTTGATGAAACAAAAAAAAACAACTATATCTCGAACACAGAGACGACCCTAATAATCCGGTCAGAAAACATGCCTACATTGATTAAGTATAGTCTGAAACTAAACGAAGTCATAAAAATTGCAAAATACAATTTCTACAAATTACAAATAGGTAATAATAAAATTCACCAAAAAATATAGCAATTGATTAACAAAAAAAACACGACCAAAAATTGATGAGATAAGCACTGATAACGACCTGACAGATTAACCTCTGAAGACACAAAAAAAAGTGTTGGATATACTGAATTCGGGGAATTATATGCTCAAAATATACCGAAATCAACCCCAAACCTCAACAGTAATAAAGTCTGTCCTCACACTATTTTTTACTCCCGTGACCGAAACAGAAGTGTTGGATATAATAAAAACTCTAAACCACAAAAAGCACCAGGAATAGACGGTATAACAACAAGAGTAATTCAAGAAGTATCCAAAGAGATTGCAACTCCTCTCAATCGTTTAATAAACTCCATCTTTTCTACCAGCAAATGTCCAAACTAGTACAAAAAGCGATCATTACGCCAATCTATAGAAAAAGAGGCATCTGTTTCCAAATACAGGCCAATATCAGTTATCACCTGACTTGCAAAGATATTCGAAAAAGCTCTCAAATCAAGGCTGAACTGTTTCCTTAATAAATACAAACTGATTCAGAGAGAAATTATCCACAAATGAATCTATAGCATTCCTAACAAATGAAATAACTAAATCATTAAATATAAGCAAGCCAACCCTATAAACCTATGTGATTCCTTGATCTAGCCAAAGCGTTCGATACTGTCAGCCACGAACACCTGTTGCAAACATTGGAGGATATTGGAATACGAGGGAAAAGCAACAAATTGTTTGAAAGTTATCTCTCAAATAGAACGCAGATAGTGAAAATTAATGGGAAAATGAGTAATGCAAATTTGGTATCTAGGGGTTTTCAGGGTTGGGGATTATGATTTTTTTGTCAAAATTCAAAAATTCAATATGGCGGATCCAAAATGGCGGACGAATTTTGTGATTATGGCCCGATTCTATCCAAAATTGGTATGTGGGGGTTTTTGTAGTGGAAGATTTTTTTTTACAAGCTGATTCTGTTACAGAATAACCTAGATCAAACAATGGAATAAATGCCCAAGAAACACAATTTCGTATAAAATACGTTTTTTTTTCACTGAAGCATACGTTTATACAGGGTGGCCCACCACATTCGCCTCGGTATTTCTACGAGAAATGAAGAGAGTTAGGGAAAAACATTTAGCACAGTCATATGTGGGTCCAAGGGGAGCATATTCCAAAATTATTTTGAAATATATAGGGTGATCCCCAAAAAAATTACATACCAAAGTTATATTTTTTCTCATGGAACACCCTATATTTTTTTATATTTTTAGATAATATAGACAAAATGAAGGTGAGTTACTATTATATTTCCCATACTTAAAACGGACCGTTTCTGAGAAATTTTGAGAGCTGCTCGTGATTAAATGTACTGCTTAGCTCAAAGGTTACAGTTAAATACTAAATGAAATTTTTGATGCGAAAAAAATTGCCTCAAAATTTGGACACACATTTTATTAAATAACTTCTTGAAGTTGAATGGAACACCCCGTATTTAGTGGCGTAATATGACGCAGAATTAGATTCCCTCCAAAACTATATTAGGGTTCCCTATACCTATCTCTTCTGCTTTTTACACAAAAGGCGTTTTTATATTTTACTTATGAGTAATTTTTTTATCTTAAAAATGAAACACACTGTATCGTAATGAAAAGCTTAAAAATCATTTTTGAAGTCATTTCATCGAAAAATTAAGAATCTTAAATAGTTTATTATTTTAATAAATGCCCAAAAAGACAATAATTTTAAACTAGTTAAAACAATGATAATGGTTTGATTAACAAGTTGTGTCACTGTTAAATACTTTTTGTTTCATAATAATAATTAACGTCATCTAGGCTCAGAGCCTACTATTATTAAAAATAGTATAATAGGTTTTATAGGAAATCGTAAATGTATGTTTTTATTGACCCATATTGTAATTTTGGTATTTATTTCGATATGAAGTCTAATTTGCTAAGAAACAAGCGAATTTAACATATTTCTGCCTCAATAATTAAGACACGTGCATCTTCTTATTTTGAAGAATGCTTTAATATTTCAGAAAAGGCAATAAATGTGAGTTTTACATTTGCCTGCATTTTACTTTAGATACACGTATTTTCAAAATTTAAACTTCTGCTTCTAGCGAATCTACGTATTCTTTGATAAAAGGTTTTAAAACGCTTTTTTCATTACAATACAGTGTGTTTCATTTTAAGATAAAAAATCACTCATAAGTAAAATATAAAACGCCTTTTTGTGTAAAAAGCAGACGAGATAGGTATAGGAAACCCTCAAATTACGCCATTCCACTTCAGAAGTTATTTAATTAAATGTGTGTCCAAATTTTGAGGCAATTTTTTCGCCACTCTGTATAATATTGCATTAAAATTTCATGTAGTAGTCAACTTCAACCTTTGAGCTAAGCGTACATTTAATGACGAGGAGCTTGTTACAGGGTGAAAACAATTTTCGAATTATGGTCTGTATTTTTAAATTTCTCAAAATTTCTCAGAAACGGTCAGTTTTAAGTATGGAAATAAATATAACCCACCTTTAGTCTTAGTATCTAAAAATATAAAAATATAGGGGTTCCAAAAGAAAAAAAATTTTGGTATTAATTTTTAGGGATCCCCCTATATATTCAAAATAAGAATATGCTCCTCATGGCCACATATAACTGTGCAAAAAATTTTTTCCCTAACTCTTTCTTTTCTCATTAAAATACCGAGCAATTTATTATTTTAACCTAAACGATTATTATGGGAAAAAAATTTGCAATTAAAGTTAAAAAAGAGAAATATACGGGGCATAATTACTTTTTAGGGGCAATAATCCTTGGAATTTTACTTTTATATGAAAAGGGTCCCAACCGCTTTTTTTTAGGTATGGATTTGAAATTAAAAAAAAAATGTTTTAATATTAAATTTGCTTTTTTTTTTAATTTTGAAAATTTTGTTTTTAAAAAAAAAGGATTTTTAAATTTTACTTTTCTTTTTTGATAAAAAAAAATTTGTCCCCATTCTTTTTTCCAAATAAATATTATTTTGTAATTGTCCTCTATCTTCTCATAAAAATGGTTTCTGCCTCTTCTTCGTCCGGCAAACGGTTTTGAGTTAGATAAAAATTTTAAAAAAAAATCAAACCGTAAAAAATCAACTGAAAAAAAAAAATAAAATAAACCTTCTTGTCTAAATTATTGAGCTCTAAACTAATGTAAGAATTGATTTTGAGTGGCCCCAAACAAAAATTATCGAATCTTATCTATAAAAAAGTCAAAAAAAACGCAGCCTCCCCCTGCCATCATTTTCCTTACCTAATTCAATTGCTAGTTTGTTCGGCGCCATCAAAATAGTTCCTTTTAAAGGGGTTTCATTTGACTGGGTTCGTTTTTCAGGGGGTTTCGAAAATTTTTTAAAAAATTTTTTCTCTTTTTTTAAATTCTTTTTTTGTGGTTTGTTTTTTTTGTTAAAAAGTTTTATTTTAATTTTTGTGGCCAAAATCTCCAATTACTACCTACTTTTTTTGATTATTCCAAAATTTACTTCCCCCTTATTCCTATTACCAGTTGAATAATATGATTATCTTTTTTTACTATTTTTTTAATATAAATTATTTTCGTTGTTCTGGTTTTTTTATTTCATTACTTTGTATATCTTTTCCTCTCAAAAAATATACTGATTTTGACGGAACAAAAAAATTTAGCGTTGTCATTGTCAACTACGTATTTTTGTAATGTTCACTGTAAAAATAATTATCTTTTTTTCTACTCTTGTAAATTTTTTTCGAAATAAATAAAGGTATACCCTATCTTTAAAAAAAAACCCCAAATCAAGAACCCATAAAAAGTTATCCAAAAAGAACCCCGGGTTTAAAGGAAAATTTAGGGGGTGAGTACAATATTCGGCTCTACTTCCTCGGATTTTCCCCAAAGGTAATTTCTGTCAATGGTTTCCCCCAAAAATTACCAAAAAACCTTTATTTGACGGGGCATTTCTTTAGGGGGGGCGGGGTTTTTTATTTTTTTTTGGGGGGGAAAAAACCCATGCAATCGGGGGAAAAACTCATCACCAGGGCAGTTCTCATTGAATATAGGGTGGAATTATTGGAAATTACCTAATTGGACCTTTTTACCACGCAGATCAAATGGACATGATTATCCCGGGGTTTCAACCATAACATAGTAAGCACTGAGGAAGGACAAATGGTGGATCTACCCCGTACCCCAAGCAACTGCCCGGGGAAAACGACGCTTTTTTTTCCCTTTTTTTTTTTCCCTTTCACTATATATTTGAATTTTCTTCCTGTTCATTAAAAAAGAATAATTTCATTTTTTTAAAAAAGTTTTTTTCAATAACTATGCATACAACAACACAGTGTGGAAAAATTATACACATTCTATATCAGATTTTAATTTTCACCCCAAAAAGGGTAAAAAAAAGGGGGCATTTTCACCCCCAGAGTCCTGATGAGTACGTGGTGACAAAAAAAATAAACTTTGGTTTCCCCGGTTGTTTAAAAACACATAAACTCTTTTTCCCCAAGAGCAGACCCCGCAATTAGATTTCCCCCTGCCAGTCCCATTCTGATGAAGTTATTGATTAAGCTAGGTGATTAAATTTTCTAATTCTTTCCCCTTTTGGGGTGTAGTCTTGTTTGCTCACATCTGTACGGTGAAAAAAAGTGGGTACTCTACTTTTTCCCCTTTTTTACCCCGAGGAACGCTGCTTTTTTCCTTTTCCCTTGCAAAAAAAGTATCGGGTTTTTTTTACGTTGACAATGCTTTGGGGTTTTTCCCTTAAAGATCTAATGGCAGAGTTCCTTTTTTTTCACTGGCTTTCACCTGAATCCCTTTTAGTGCTGTTGTTCTACCATTCCATCAGTTCTGACCCCTCCTTGCTCCATCACCCCGTCTGAAAACACTTTTTGCTCTGCTTTTTTATTACAGGCTTCGGCCCCATAAATTATAACGTATGCCTTTTTTTCCAGATCACTTTCTTGTCCACATCTAGAAAATTTTTTTGTTGTTCTTAGGCATCCCCCGACCCCAAAAACTATCATAATTTGTTTTTTCATCTTCCTGTTAGCACAGCCCCAAAAGAAGGCAGGTACAAGTTTGACTGGTAAAACTATTTGACCTGAAACAGCTTCTTTTGGGGGCATGGCTGTTTTTTTTGTAAAATATTCACCCAGAGGTTCAGGTTGAATTACTTTGATCAAAATATTTCTTCCTCCATAGGGGCAATAACATCAGTTCTTCCAACCGGGTTTTTTAATTATATTTTTTGTGATGATAAACTCCAAAAAAAAATGTGTTTACCAAAGGAAACCAAGAAAAAAAGGAATTTGTCAAATGTTCACAAAACCTAAAAAAACGTCCGTCAAACGGATGGTCGTTGGCCCCCCTGGCAACAAGGAGGGAAAAAAATTAAAAAAATTTTTTTGTGTTTTTTTTTCGAGGCCTACGGGCTATTAGAAATCTCCATTCGTTTTTTTTTCAGCGGTTTCTCTTCCTTGGCAAACTGCTGCCTGATCATTTCCTTTTATGGCCTCCATATCGTCTTTTTTCACACTTCACGAAAAACAAACGCATACGACACTGCCTTCTAAACTCAATCAATGCCCCAATAATCAACTGATTGTTTCCGCGTTTCCCCTCAACCTTTCATATGGGGAGTCATTAGCACACGAAAGTTCGCCACCTTTTTCTATATCCTTTGCGATCATTCGGTGGAGTAGTGTGAAGGAGACATTGAAAAACCCAACCAAAATTTTTTTTTTTATTGTGACACACTTGGAGTGACGTCATCTTTTTATTTTCAATAGAACATCCTGTATTTTATGAACTTTTGGATTACCCCATGATTCTGATTCACATTCATGTATTATAAGTTATACCCAAAATGAAAAGTTTTTTTAGTTATTCGAATTTTTTCTATAAAAGTGACAAATGCAGCCTATCGAACATACGCCATTTCACGATTTTTTTATTAAAAAATATATAAAGGGAGATTTTGTTCCATGTATGAGAGTGGTTCCCCCCCTTCAGATAAATATCAAACAGTAATATTTGAGGGTATCAACAACTTGAAAATGAGAGTTTGTGTAGACAAAATATTGGCATAAATGAAAAGCCTTCCTCTCAATCAACATCAACAGATTGTGTGCGCTTTGCTCCACCGGAGAGATTCAATTTGGGAATTTCATAAATATTTGGCCACCCAAAGTTTCCTTTTAAATTTTAAATGAGGTCGGTTTCCATTGAAATGGCAGTGAAAATATTAACTTCTGACGTTATTGAATCCAAACAAAAATATTACTGGTTTTTAAAGATGCTGGGGGAAAGAATGATATTTAAAAAAAATCACTTTAACATTTAATAACTCACGGATGTCATTTATGCTTCCTTCTCGAAGTTTTATGGCTATAATGAAGAAATGTATCGAGTTGACAGCTGAAAAAAAATACCATTCATACGATTGGCACATAATTATATTTCTACGGGACAAGGATATCACCTCCCATTTTCATTTTCGAATCTATATCTATCTAGATATAGTTTTTTTTTGAGTATGTTTTTCGTTCGAAAAAAGTAATCCTTAGCATCATTGGATTGAAAAATGACCATGTGTACATAAAATCTGAAATAGATATACGAATATTCCAGTGATATAATCAAATATTCATTCTAAAAAGGAGAATGAATAACAAGAAAAAAATCTAATGTTAATTTCAAATATATGATTGATTTCAATTTTATATTTTATTCATATCGATACTCACTGAGCTTTTTTACAGCCGCTATTTGATCAATAATTCATTTTGTGAAAATAACTGCGACAAAATTCAAATTAACAGAACTGAGCATTTTTTTTGCGAAAAAATGGATTGTTACTGAAGTTGATGTCCTGATCACGAATCCGTGAGAATTTCGAACCCATCATGCCCCTTATATTATTTTTTTCAAAATCCATCACCCCCGGCGCCCAGTGTATTTTCACTCAGGTTAACATCAGAAGCGATTTAAATCAATTTCGGTATATCTAACGATCGTAAAATTTCAGAATTTTACTACAATAATAATGGAAGATACGGGGGGGTTTCCATGATAAAGGGGGACAAATTTAAAATTTTTCAATACTGAAAAATTTTCGGCGAAAATATGGATTTTACTAAAGTTGATATCCTGATTACGAATCCGTAAAAATTCGTAAGAATCAGTATATCCATCGTCCCCGGGGCGCAGTGTATGTCACTCTGGTTAACCACTGAAGAGATTTAGATTCATCTCCGGTATATCTAACGATCGTGCAAATTTCAGATTTCTACTCCAATAATTACGGTAGATACAGGGGTAAATTTCCCTGAGAAATGATATATATATATATATATATATATATATATATATGAACAAACATCAGATTATAGATAGTGACACCTATAATCTGTGCGGTAACTTAAACCTAATATCGTGAAATTTTTAAATTTTTTATATATATATATATATATATATATATATATATATATATATATATATATATATATATATATATATATTATATATATATATAATATTATATATATATATATATATATATATATATATATCTAATACTTAAATTCGGGTTCACAATTTAATTCCCACCCCCGAAACGGCTCTCTGATTTTCCAAAATTTCCCTATATGCATATTCGGGGGGGTTTTGAAAGGGGGCTACTAACTTTTTTTTCATCCCCCTAAGTGATGGGGGTTGTTCACCCTTTAAAATTTTTTAAATTTTTGGACAACATTTTGTGTTTTATTTTTTATGATACAGTATTCAAAAATACATACAACCCCAATTTTCACCCCCCTACGATCAACCCCATTTTTTTGGCAAGATTTTTTTTTTTTATTACTCTTAATTTTCACCCTTCTATTAGAATAGAAAAACGGGGAAAAAAGTTAAACGGGGTAACGGGTTAACGGGGTAACGGGGAAAAACGGGGTAAGAAAAAACGGGGAAAAAGTATTTAAAGGGAAAACAGGATAAAGGGATGACAGGATAAAAGGCATAACAGGGGGAAAACGGAATAACGGGATAAATAAAAACGGATAACGGGGGGAAAAAAGGATAACAGGAATAACGGGATAACGAAAAACGGGAGAAAACGGGATAACGGGGAGACAGGAAAAGGGGGAAAGAGGGGAAAAAGGGATAACGGGGAAAAAAAAAAGGGGGTAACAGGAAAACGGGGTAACGGGATAAGGGGGAAAAAGGGGAAAAAGGGGGTAACGGGTTTTTAAGGGAAAAAAGGGGGGTAAGGGGGAAAAAGGGGTAACGGCAATAAGGGGGAAAAAAAAAAACAACAGGAAGCAAAAGGGGGTCAAAAGCATAATCAAAAAAGGAACAACATAAAGGAAAACATAAAAAAAAAATTTTACGCAGACTTTGGGGCAGGACAAGGGGCTGTCGGGGCTAGTATATATATATATATATATACATATTTTTTTTTTAAAAAACCGAATCAAATATCTGCTACCGAATTATTAAAAATAAAAAATATATATATATAATTTTATATATATATATGTAAAAAAGATCATTTCCCCGGACATTTTTTAATGACGAATCGATGATTTCCCCGGGAAAATTTTGATTTCCCCGGGCTGGCCCCCTTTTATAGGGTTTTTAAAGAATACTTCCCGGAAAAATACCGGGAATTCCTTTTTATTTTTTTGGGGGGAAAGATAACTTCCGGGGCATAAAAATTTGGCTGAATCCCACCACATAGAACAGAATGTGTCACGCATTGGGCCTTCTTTATTGATTCTGAGCATTTTCAGGGTGTTTCATAATTGAATGCTGATCCTAAAAAAACGATAATCATTGGGTGATTTCAAGATGAATTATTCATATAAACATAGGTCAGCAACCGCTTTTTTCCGAGATGCAGGATGTTGAAATTTCGAAAAATAAAAACTTCCCCAATATCTCTAAAAAACCAATCGGTTTTTTCCCTTTTCCCAAATTTTTTAAAAAATGCGGAAATTCCCTTTTTTTTTTTTCCCCATTCGATTTTTTTTTTTTTGTGTTAATTTTACAATTGGGGTAAAAACCCAAAAAAACTTTTTAAGATTTTTTTTGGAATTTTTTGGTTTTTAATGAGTACGCATAAAAAAAAATTTTTTTTTTTTTTTGAAACATAACCTTTTTGGAAAAAAAAAATCCAAAATAAAATTAAAAGGGGTTTAAAATGCCCGCCT